>ML676948.1:1395696-1428390 GCA_007922155.1 Mesoclemmys tuberculata
AGACTAGACAATTACATGGCTAGGAGGGACAATTGTGATCTATGAATCTAAGGCCTTGTCTGCTCTAGCACTTATGTTGGCAAAACTTTTGTCACTCAGGGGTGTGAACCCTTGAGTGACATATGTTTTGCCGGAATAATTGCTAGCATGGACAGCGCTGTGTCGGCGGGAGACACTGTCCCACCGACATAGCTAATGCTGCTCATTTAGGTGGTTTTATTATGTTGGCAGGAGAGCTCTCACCTGGTCATACACCAGCACTCTTACCGTGACACAGCTGTACCCATCCAGCCATACTGCTGGAAGTTTTAAGTGTAGACTGGCCCTATGTACAATTTTCTTGTAAGGACAAGCTCTAAAACTATTTGGAAATCAGTTTAGAGCTGGACTGCACAGAAAATAAACGAAAGCCTCCTTCCCTGTGAATGACCCTCCTCATAAAGGTGTTAAATGGGCTTTATCGAACTCACTTTAAATTTAGGCCTGTCGTTATTGGACTTAATTTTCCCGGCAGACAAACCCTATCCGTTAATCCAGTGCGATTTCGGTGTGTAGACCAGCTCTGCTAGGGTGGCTAGTGTTGGTGGGACGTGCTCCAGGAGGTTTCATGATTTTTAAATGAAAGATTCACTTTTTAATTCCTGGAGACTCCAGGCCAGCCCTGGAAGCTTGGCAAATGCAACCCTGCTTGTGTTGGTTTTGTGGGTTGCCACCACCAGAGGGCTTAGTGCTAACAGCAGAGAAGCTGGACTCCTCCGCTTGCTCTGTCTCTGCTGAATTTCCCGGGTCAGTGTGAGCTGCTGCTGTGGCTTCCTTCCGTTCTTGTTGGGATCCGGCTATTGCAAGGTCTGTGCTAGCGAGAGCCCTGCATTAAACCCCTCTGTGCCCAGCCCAGGGGGCCTTTCTCCGGCACCTGGGACAGCCCCGGGTTCTGTCCACACCAGCCCCCAAGCCAGAGCCTGCAGGTGAGGGGAGACCCGTGGGAACGGGCCGGGGCGGGCAGGAAAGTGACTCCTGAGAGCCTCAGATCTTGCAGCCCCTGGGCATCTGCTCAGTGAGAGAAATAGCCAGGACAGGGGGAGCCTTGTGGGTTATTTAGTTTAAAAATCTAGCCCCAGGCAGAAGCCATGAGGTCCACTTGACCTCTGCAGGGATGGGTAACAGCTCCCCAAAATTCAAGTGCTGACAGGGATGCGTTTGTTGCATCAAACATGTCAGGCCTACAGTAAGGTGACCAGATGTCCCGATTTTATAGGGACAGTTCCGATATTCGGGGATTTTTCTTATATAGGTGCCTCTTACCCCCCTTCTGCTCCCCCCCCCCCGCCCCATCCTGATTTTTCACACTTGCTATCTGGTCACCCTGGTCTACAATGACTTGGACTGGGGGTGTGTGTGAACATTTCCACCCACACTACCTTTCCTGTAAATAATGTGACAGGGCCATGAGAAGGATCAGGGCCCTCAGTGTTTTGCCATATGGCCAAACTGACTCGGTGACTCTAGATTTATGCAGACCAAGAGGCTCTTGAAGGATCAGCTGCTGGAGACAGATTTGTGCTTCCAAAACGTCTGTGTTTCTTTAAAGAGAAGGTGGGCGAGAGAGAGACCCGTTCAAACTCACTCCGAGCTCTTCAGGTCTGGGAAATGTATTCAGTGTCACAACGAAATCCAAGGTGGAACAAATTATTTAGCACACGTGGTTAACATATAGACACATCTATGTATGTATGCTAAACTGTCTGTTCCATCTTGTGATGCTCAGTGCTTTTCCCAGGTCGGAATAAGAGCTCTGTGCGAGCTTGAAAGTTTCTCTCTCACCAACAGAAGTTGGTCCAGTGAAAGATATTACCTCACTCACTTTCTCTCGCTAATATCCTGGGACTGACAGGCTTCAACAACACTGTGTTTCTTTAAATAGGTCTCTATTTAACACAGGCCCCTATAGCTTTTTTTTTTTAAAGATATTTTTCTGGAAAGAAAAAGGGCTTTCAGATTTCATCAAATTGGGTTGCAATGTGAGCATTTCAACCTTCCTAACAGTATTTTATTTGTATAAATAAATAGCTCCAATCCTGCATTTCTGTCCCTTTCCCAGACATGCAGCTTTGCTTAAATCTTCCTGCGTTCAGTTTAATCCTGACAGCTGTGGAGCTATAGATTAGAGAAACCGTTTTGGTTTTCACTGTGATTTAGAAAAGTACCATGTCTGGAGCTTGGTTTAATGATCAGTAGAAGAGATCTGGGGTGTTGCTTGATGGGCCAGGGAGTGGGGTGGACTCGTATAAAGGTCAGTCTGATGTACTTGACATTTCCTAAAAGATTGTCTGGACAACTGTTGAATTAGTAGTCTTGTAACATGCAAGCAAGAGAATAAATGAAATCTGATTGTATCCCATAAGTAAACTTACCACCCGGCCCTCATGATATCTGAGTGACTTGATTGAAAGAGGAAGTGATTCAGATTTTATTTATTTAGGAAAGTTGAAACATTTTTCAAATCGGTTTAACGCTTGAACAGAAAGATCTATTTTCCCTCATGATTCAACAACACTCTTGTCTTCCATAGGAAGGGAGGGGTGTGTGTGGGGGGGGGAGAGGGCATTTATTCTAACCTATATGGAATAAATATTTAATAATGGTCTCTTCAATCTAGTAGAGAAAGATGTAACAGGATCCAGTGGCTGGAAGTTGATGCTCGACAAATTCAGACTGGAAATGAGCCGTCCACTTTTAATGGTGAGAGTAACTAATCACTGGAACAATTTACTAAGGGTGGAGGTGGATTCTCCATTGCTGATGATTTTTAAATCAAAATTGGGTGTGTTTGCTGAAAGATCTGCTCTGGGAATTATTTTGGAGAAAATTCTATGGCCTGTGTTATACAGGAGGTCAGACTAGATGGTCCCTCCTGGCCTTGGAATTTATGAATCTCATAAGAGGGACTATTTATTGAAACATAACGAATGTGGGCCTCATCATTTGTAAAGCTAATAGAGGCAGGTTTTCCTCTTTGCTTGAAAGAAAAGATACCTGCCCAAAATTGCTCCTGGATGAAGGAGGGCTGAGAGCTTCTGGAGGATGCAACTTCATTTAAGACTTCTCTCCCATCCTTCAGAAGTTGCCTCCCATTCCTGTCCCTTGCCTTCATCCAAGGCTGGCAGTTTCTAAAGATGAAAAAAGCAGAAATCGCTGCAAGCCCATACAGTACGGAAATTCACGCTATCCTTGACATTGTGTTTTAAAAGAGAATAAAAAATGATGTGCATGTTGGCAACCTTTTCCACCTGGGTGCAAAATCTGAGCAGCCTGGGGAGAAGAGAGAGAGACAGAAAGAGGCAGCAGGAGGAATAAGTGGGAAAGGGAGCTCCTGGCTCCCAAACCTGCCCAGATCCATTCACTGCAGTATCTCTGGGCAGACGGACTCTCCTGAGAGCAAGGAGCGAAGAAAAAGCAGATCCAGCCTTTTGCCTCTGCCTGGTGACGGAACATGCTGCCCTCCCGGGGAATCCTCCAAAGCAAGAGGCTCCTTTCGATCTGCTCGTTTCTAGCATTTGGTTCACAGACTCTGATACTGCGAGGTTTAAAAATGTCTCAGTCCTGGTAGGAGGGGCCAGATCCTTGCAGTAAGAAAGTGAGTAAGTACTTTCCTAGCGTCGTGGAATCAGAACCTCTGTCTGTAGCAGAAAAACCTGGAGGGGAATCAAGGTGTGAAGTGGACTAAAATCTGATCTGAAACCTCTCTTCCTGGCAGGTTGCAGAATAATGTCCATCCATCCATTGTCCCATCCTCCCAGGGGACCGAGGAGGGAAATGGCTGCAGCACAGCTGATTCAGGTAGGGGATTTTCAGGGAGCTGTTGCAGGATTTGTGCTGGAGAGGGAAGGAGTCAGATATACGCAGTGGGAAGTGGGGACAGGGTGCGATAAACCTACTGGGACTCTGGAAAATGGAGGCATTCCCCCATCTATGGACCAGGAATCAAGCCACTTGTCCAGGCACTGAAAAATATATCAGACTCCTGCTAGCCACTGCTCTAAACTTACTAGCCGGAGGTTGATACAAAGGTGAAAGGGAGCAACCCTTCTTCCCATGTGTCAGCAGCTGGAATTCCTCCTGGGATGCTGTCCATGGACTGTACTTATGGGTTCCATCTCCGGTATCTGTCTCCATCTAGTAGCAGTGTAATAAGGTCTGAAGCAGTTTGTCTGGGGATCTCTGCTTCCCTATCCTTTTCTGAGCTTCCAGTTTTGGGGCCTTTTCACCCCCCAGCGAATAACTCCAGTGCACCCTCTGCTACTGCTCGGACTTTCACAGCGAACAGCAGCAACAACTTGTGTTTCTGATCCGTTTCTCAAATGCCTACTTTGCTTTGAAGAGCAGCCTGGAATTGACCAGCACAGACGGCTCCGGAGCACGGCAGCTTTTGGAGGCTGAATCATTTTTATCCTCCATACTGGCCAGGAAGCACATTGATTTTCATACAATCTTCATTTCTGCAAAAATGTCTGTCACTGCCCAGAAAATATCCTTGCTTTCTGAAGCCCTGTCTCTTTTCGGAAAGTCCTGTTGCACCGGTTAGGGCAGTGTTGGAACTATCCCGTCTATGACTTGCGTGGGTCTTTGAGTGAGATTTTAACTCTATTTTCGTATCAGTCTCTTGCTACTAGGTGTGGTGGGTCTGGTACACTCCAGCACCACACACAGGTCTCTGCCGCTTGAGCTAAAGTAACCGCGTTAGGTTATGACACCGGTAGCTTATTGCATTTTTGAGGCCCAGCTGCCAGAACGATCTATCTAATATATTGGGCCAGTGGGTTACAATAGCAGGCAGAGCTAGAAATTCAACAGATGCTAGTGCCCGGGCTCAGCAGGACAACTTGGACACTGATTAGATTCTCTTATAGTTGTCTGCTGCTGCTGGGGAAATTATGACGGGCAGAGGGGCCAAATCTGCCTGTCTGTCGGGAGGAAACAGCAGCATCAGATTCCCCATTCAAAATCGTCTCAGCCAGACAGGCCAGAGCTTCACGTCCATCTGAAATGAGAGCTTTCATTCTGCAGCGGTGCCTCTCGCTTGGCAGGGAAAGGGCTCTGCTCTCTGCGGCCGGCGGGCGGGAATGTTCCCGGCTCTTTCTCTGACTGAGCTGGCGGGGTTGTGACCGGGGCAGCAGGTTCTGAGCGGAGGACTCTTGTTGTTGACACAGATGCCCGTGACCTTTGAGGAGGTGGCTGTGTATTTCACCGAGGGGGAGTGGGCCCTGCTGGACCCGGGTCAGAGAGCCCTCTACAGGGACGTCATGCAGGAGAATTACAGGAACGTGACCTCGCTGGGTAAGGATTCCTGCCTCCAAGGTGCACTGAAACTGAAGGACCTTTGGATCACGTGCCTTGGCTTCTGCTCACAGTTCTTCCTGGTCCCTTAAATTTCAGTGGGATGTGCCCCAGAGCTCCCTTTCTACCCAGACTTGACATTCTCTAGGGCAGGACTCTCGTTGTCCATCCAGTGCCTAGCACAAAGGGGCCCTGAGCCTTGAGTGGGGTTCTTAGGAATTACAATAATCGAAGTCATTAATAACAGAGGATTTAGTGGCTAAAATAATGTCCTGGCCTTCTTCACACCTTGGAGGGTTTTAATATCCCTCTGACTCACCACATTCCCTAACTACTCAAAGGTGCTTGCCTGACATCTAAATACCCCTGAACTGCTGCATTGCTCTCTCTCACCCCTTCCTGCGCTGAATCCCACCAGCTTCTGCTGAATGGGCCCAGATTCCCACTGAGTCTCCCGGTCAGTGAGCAGGGGGCTCTTCGATGGAGTCTCTGCTCTCTGGGACTTAGAGCTACCCTCTCTGCCTTTTAGGAACCTCTTTTGATGAGTCGCCTGCTGGCTTTGCTCACTGCAAATATATCGTCCTGGGACCTGCCTATTAAAAGAGACACCACCCTCCCCGTGCCACAGAGCCATGGCTGCAGGCAGCGAGGTGCCCTTTGGTGCAAGAGATGGGGCTGTTGGCCAGGCATGCTGTGTTAGAGCCCTGCACCTTTCAAACTCCCTTTCCCCATGAATTACTCATCCTCACATTAATTACTCATGACTCAGAATAATTGCAATTACCAACCATGGTTTGCAGTAGTCCAAGTCTGTTATGCTTCTCCAGCCTTTATGGAGATGGAGACGGCCAGGTAGCCATGGAGGGATGCCCTGGAGGGGATTCCTGCGTGGGGGGGTATTAAAAAGGAACCCCCTCTGAATATTTGACTGTATTCATTAGCAGTGGCCTGTGATTTTGAAAAGATGCCTCTGGAGTTACAGTGTTTTCACTGGGCTAGAACAGACGTTGAACATTGGTTACCCAAATGTGTAATTCACTCTCATCTTACAAGGTTAAATTTCCCTGGAGCAGGATTTCTGATTTCCAAACCTGACTTGATCTGTCAGCTGGAACAAGGGGAGGAGACGTGGGTCCCGGATCTCCAGGACTCTGAGGAAAGAGGGATCCTGAAAGGTGGCTGCACAGGTGAGGGTTTGGTTAAACTGACTTGTGAATCATCCATCTATGAAGGAAACAGCTGGGGAGCCCACGTGGGCCCCCTAAACCCTGCAGTTTTGCCTCATATCAACCCGGGCCGCAGGGTAGCCGGCCGCTCCTCAGATTTAATTCATGGCTTCTCAGCCATTCTCACTGTCGTTCCTCCCCCAGGGGGTTCACATGGGTTATGGAAGTGGAGTCGGGTTCACTCTTCCCCTTTCTTATTGGGGGAAGGGCTTAGGAGGATTTGGATCCTAATGTTTCAATTTCCTCAGCAGCTATTTTGGCTTGTTTCACGCCCCCTTCTTGAGTTTCCTTCCCTCCTTGGCACAGGGAATGATTCATGTCCTGATTCGCTCCCTACCCCAGCAGGTGACTGGATGGTGAGTGAGAACAAAGAGGAGAACCCTCAGCAAGAAGGTCCTGAGCAAGCAGAACCTCATGGGACGATGTCGGGAGACTCCAGAGAAAATGTTTCCGTGCGGCAAGAAGCCTGCAAGAGCCAGCTAGGATCAAAGAAGCAGACGGAAAACCACGCGGGGAAGGGACAGAGTAAATCCACTCCCCAAGAGGGTGGGCCGAGTGACGTCCTCAGAACCACAGCCCAGCAGACTGGAGAGACGCCAAAACTATGCGTGGACTGCGGGAAAATCTTCAGTTGCATCTCGCACCTCATTCGGCACCAGCGAACCCACACGGGGGAGAGGCCCTTTAAATGCCCCGAGTGCGGGAAAGGCTTCGGCCGGAGCTCGCACCTCGTTGTGCACGAGAGGATCCACACAGGAGAGAGACCGTACAAGTGCGACGAATGCGAGAAAAGCTTCAATCAGAGCCCCCACCTTATTAGGCACCAGAAGCGCCACATAATGGAGAGACGCTGTCAATTACCTGCCTGGAATGGAGCGAATAACGCATGCCCCAGGTCCTTGAGTACCCACCTGCCTGTCCCTGGTGTGAGGGGACTGCTTCAGGTTCCTCCAGGCTGTTCTGTGAATCTCTGGCTCTGCCTCCTGTAGCAAACCCCGGGCTGAGGAGCAACCCTGTCCAGCTTCTCATTGCTACGCTGCCAGGCCCTCTGCTTTTTGCCAGCCAGGTGGGGGTAGGGGAAAGAAGAGCCCAACTCCCCTAGAAACTCATGTCCCTGGGCTGAAATCCCCTTTCACTCACCAGTTCCTTCATCCATGAAGAATACGTGAGCTAAGCCACCTTTCTCACGCCAGAGATCTGTCTCTACACCATCCTCTGGAGCTGGGGCTGGTTCTCTCCCCCTTGCTGGACCTGCTTCTTGTGGGGTGGGTGGTCTAGAGGCCCTTCCCTTGCAGATTTTTTGGAAGAAAACCATGGAGATCAAATGTTCAGAGAGAGAGGGATGGCGGGCAGGGAAATAATGTTTTGGGGAAAGGAGAGCCGGAGTTTGATTCGGGTGTTTGAATTACAAGTGATAAAATGCTGAGACCGGACAACTCGGCACTAGTTGGCCACAGCTCATTGCTGCAAAGAGGAACTCCCGTTGGAAGGGAAGGACCAAGATATTATGTGCCAGGCAGCCCACGAGTTACTGTCTGCAGCGATCTTCCAAACGCTAGAGCCATCAGCAGCTCTGAGCCCCCAACAGGCACTTCAGCTGGTGAATTCAGCTACAGCCCTGACGAGCCAATTTCTGATGTTGGGCTAAAATGCCCTCAGAGCGCCAGGAGCTAAAAGGGTAACTCATGAAATTCATGGGGAGGAGAGTTTCCTAACTGGGAATCTTCAAAAGAAATTAGAGCCCAGCTTTAAAGTAATTTGCTATGCATATTTGGGGTTTGCAACAAGTGACCACCACGTGGGTGTTGGGAAAGAAATGTGACTGGCTTATGTTTATCTCTGGGGGAAAAATTACTGTTAAATCCCCAAGTTATTCCAATTCTAAATGTCTACAGTTAGAATGATGAAGAAGGGGCGCTGACGGTCAGAATCTTTTAATAGGTACACGCCTGATTGGTCTTAAAAAGTTCTGTATTGGGGAGCCATCGTGGAGGGCTCTGTCCGTCCCAGACAAGTGGATGGGGGGGGTCAGTGAGGGTCCGTCTGTCATGCGTCTCTGCTCACAGGGGATTCGGTGAAGGGGCTGGTTGATTCTTTGGTGCCCACAGCCCATTTCAGGTGACATTTCGCCCTCCTCCATGCTAGTTGCTCCCTCTCCCAGAGCCATCTTTCTCTCTTTCTTTTCTTTTCTTATTTCCGTTTCGGTGAATAAAAACTGCAACTGTGGAACCTGCCTGGACTCCCATTTGTTTTCTCGCTGGGAGCCCCTGCTGCTCTCACTAATAGAAGAGCAACGCCTGGGCTGCTCAGGACAACGATATTGCCTCTGCGATTCACTCCAAGCTCAGCTCTGCCCTTCTGCCTCATGAGCGGGCTGTCCCCACATCCTGCCGGCACTTCCCCTGGGCACCCTGCCTATATTCCCAGCCCTGGAGCTAAAACACTCCCCCCCCCGCCTTGTCTGCTGCAGCCTCCTCCCAGTGTCGGGTCCTCTCCCTGGAAGCACTGCCTACCTCCCTGCTGTATTTCCAGCGGCTCCCTTGCACCGTGGTGCCGGCAGGAGCAAGCAGCGCAGAGGCCAGTGTGCGGTTGCAATAAAGACAGCAGGGATCCAGACAATACAGGCACCCAGGCCTGGGAGATCTCCCTGTTGTGTGGGTCATGACTGTGCACTCTGGAGGGACCTGCACGTGGGGACAGCAACTGGGGCAAGAGGCAGTGGCCCAGGCAGATTCCCCAAGGGCGATGCATTACTCCTGCACCACAGCAATGGCCTGGGCTGTGAGCTGAGTCCTGAAGCAATTCAAGGGGCCGGGGTTCATCTCTAACGCCCGGAACGGTTTGGGTCCTGCTTTCCTCCCAGCTCCCTCTCTTGCGGAGACAACGGAGCTCACGTCTGCTTGGTGTGACAAGGGCGGATGGAGCTAGGCTGTTTTCAGTGGTGGCTGATGACAGAACGAGGAGCAACGGTCTCAAGTCACAGTGGGGGCGGTCTAGGGTGGCCATTAGGAAATAGTTTTTCACTAGGAGGGTGGTGAAGCACTGGAATGGGTTATCTAAGGAGGTGGTGGAAGCTCCAGCCTGAGAGGTTTTTAAGATGCAGCTTGACAAAGCCCTGTGATGATTCGGTTGGGGTTGGTCCTGCTTTGAGCAGGGGGTTGGACGAGATGACCTCTTGAGGTCCTTTCCACCTCTACTATTCTCTGTTTCTGCGATCACTGAGCCGTGTAGTGTTCCGGGCAAGGGAGCGGTGCCCTCATTCTCGCCTGCTGAAGCTGTTCCACTTTGGCTCAATAACAAAAGAGTCACTGGGCCAGAGAATGAGGCGGACGCTAGCGCCTGGTGGTTAGAGGACTCACCAAAACCCAGTCCCCCTGCTCCAATGTTTCTTCTATTAGTTTTCCTAAGTGGGAAAGCTTCAATAGGAGAGACGGAGGGAGCCCTGTATCAGAATACCCCATAGCCCAGTGGTCAGGACAACCCCCTGAAGGGTGGCATATCCCTGTTCAAATCCCTTCTCTTTACCAGAGAGGGGAGACTTGAATGGGGGTATCACGTCTCAGCTGTGTGCTCTACCACTGGGCTAAAAGTTACCAAAAAGCTTAAATGCTCCAGAGCAACGTGAGAATAATTGGGAATGAGACAATCGATCCTCCGAAGACCCCAACAGCCGCCCAGCTAATGGGGACTAGTGTAGATGTGGCATTTCTTCCCTGCACAGTTAACAGGGGTGATCAGCAGCTGGGTTAACAAAGTCCAGAACTGAGCATCCCCAGCGCAAAGCCCTACCCGTGTCATTGAGTCCTCGTTCCTTCCGCTTGGCCCAGGCGGGTGTGTGTAGAGCAATAGCCCGTGGTTCTTTGTGCTGAAACACCGCAGCATTCTTTCCCAGGCCATCGTAGGAGAACTTTGAATTCCTCAGGGGGAATCATGGGAAGACACTGGTGGACTATCAGCACTCACATGATTTAGTCTGCATTTTCACTGCAAAGTGAGGCTCTGCCCTCCAGCTCCCACCTCAGTCAGCTAACCCGGGCTTAGCGTACCTCCAAACCCATGCCAGAGATTTGTGTGTGTGTGGACAGTGGAGGTGGCTGGACAAAAACCCTGGTAAGATTAACTGTGCAGTGAAGACATATCCTCACAGGCTAATGCTGTTGAGGATGAGGTGGGATTCTTTTTGTCTACAAGGGCTTTTCCAGGCCTCCCCTGAGGACTGACACAAATCATGAATGGTGCTTTCTGGATTGTGGTCACAAAACAAAAATTGGGAGGGGAGGGGTGCAAAGTGTTAAATTTTATTTACAAAAGCAAAGACTATCTTACTGTCACATCCCCCTTTGTGCTTCAAGGTCATCTATTGCCTATTCCTCTATCAGAACACACAAACTATATATATATATATGAGCTGACTGGGAACTGTAATTTCCACTTTCTAAGAAATACTCGCGGTCGGTTTAAAAAAACAAACAAACTGGGTTTTTTACTTCAGACCGTCATAACATTTTGTTTTGATAGGGTTACAATGTTTTGGTTTTGTAGTGTTGTTTCAATTACTGACCTGTCTGTTCCTGCAGCAGTGAGAGCCATAGGTGAATCCTATGCAGTTCTATAGTATTTCCCCCTCTCCATTTGCAGTTTTACTGTCTTTCTTACTCTGGTGCTGGAAACATGGGTAACAGTAGAAATGGTGTCACTGCTCATGTTCTCTCCGCATGGCATCAGACTGGTGATTCCTTTAGGCCTAGTGTCACTCCAGCTCCTCAGTTCCCCTAGTCAAGAAGATCTAGTCTCTGGTCCTAGTGAATTATATAATCTGAATCCCATCTCACATGATGTCCCACATCCTGCCAGGCCAGAAAAAAAGGGTCTGAAATGAGCATGGGAAATTCAAGAAACTGAAAGAAAAAAATCCCAATTCCTTCCCCACAAACCCCAAACAACTGATCCACCACCCCAAAATGTCCTTTATTTCCTCCCCATTCCCCCTCCCCCCTTGCCTGCACCTCTCCCACACTTGAATCTCTACACCACCAAATATTTATAACTTAATGTGTTTGAAAAGTCCTAGATTAGGGGTCGGCAACTGGCGACATGCATGCCAAAAGTGGCACGTGCTCCAACTTTGAGCAGCATGTGGTGCCCTGGCTGGAGCTGTGCTGCTCCATGCTTGCCACCAAAACAGGCCCCCAGATTTGTGGGCCCCCCCAGCCACACTGCTTCTGGAACAGGGTATTGGCCCTGTGTTAAGGTTGTTGACCCCTGTCCTAGATGAAGAACCATGACCCACGCCTATCTTCTATGGATTTTCTGATGTCTGATGAGGTGCGAGCTGCGACTAAACCCTTTCCCACAGTCAGGGCACTTATAGGGTCTCTCTCCTGTGTGGGCACGCTGGTGCCTGAGGAGTTCAGAACTATGGCTGTAGCTTTTCCAGCAGTCCCCGCATTTGTAGGGTTTCTGTTCCAGGTGCAGTTCCTGATGTTTAATGAGTTTAGAGTTGGTAGTGAAGCCTTCCCCACACTCAGGGCAATGGAAAGATTTCTCCGTCATGTGCGTTCCCTGATGTCTGATGAGCTTGGAGCTCTCGCTGAAGTTTTTCCCACATTCACCACATTTATAGGGTCTCTCTCCCGTGTGGATTCTGTGATGTGTAATAAGGGCTGAGCTCTGACTGAACCTTTTCCCACATTCGGGGCACTCATAGGATTTCCTTTCAATGTGGACTTTTTGGTGCCTAATGAGATGTAAGCTCAGATAGAAGCTTTTCCCACAGTCGGGGCACGTATAGGGTTTCTCTCCTGTGTGGATTCTCTGATGCCTGATAAGGTTTGAGCTCAGGTTGAAACTTTTTTCACAATCGGGACATATATAGGGTCTTTCTCCTGTGTGTGTTCTCTGGTGAGGAATGAGATACGAACTGCGGCTGAAGCTTTTCCCACACTCCGGGCATTTGTAGGGTCTCTCTCCCGTGTGGAGTCTCTGGTGTATCATGAGGTCAGAGCTGCGACCGAAGCGTTTCCCACAGTTGGGGCAGCTGTAGGGCTTCTCCCCTGTATGGATTCTGCGGTGTCTCATGAAGTTTGAGTAACGACTAAAGCTCTCCCCGCAGTCAGCGCAGATACAGGTTTTCTCGCCTGTATGGATTCTCTGATGTTCGAGGAAACGGCAGCTCCACCGGAAGCTTTTCCCACAGTCGGGGCATTTATAAGGGTGATTCTCACAGGCTTCTCCCTGCTCAGGACTCTGGGAAATGTCCCCTTCAGATCTTCCCAACACTGTCCTGTGTGGTTCTGCTTGCTCAGGATCTTCCTGCTCGGGATTCTCCTCCTCGTTCTCCATCAGCATCACGTCACCTGCTGGGAAAGAGAGAGAATCCAGACAGGAGTCGTTCCCTGTGCCGGGGGACTGAACCACAAAATGAGAAATGGAAAAGGGGAGTTCATTGAGCCCTGTGTTGAGTGCAGGGGACTGGACTAGATGACCAATGGAGGTCCCTTCCAGTCCTACACTTCTATGATTCCATGAATCACACAAAAATAAAACTAGATGATTAGCTCAATAACCAGCAAGTGAATTCCTCGAATCCTTCTGCAGAGAACACTCAGTTGGGAGGGAGCCACTGCCAGATATTGGTCAAGATAAGTGGTAAGCCGGGAGTGATGTTTGCCATGAGGGTACGACACCCGCTGGGGACAATCCTCATTGAACTGTGAAGAGGCAGAAAACTGGGGGAGATCACGGGGGGCTTTGGAAGGGTTGGGGTGGGTTTAACTTACTGTATCTCTCACTTGCGTGGCGGTCTCTGGGGGTCTCCTTTTCTGAAGAATCTTCAGTGTCCAGGGCACAGGGCTCTTCTTCTTGGTCCATGTGGGAGATGATGTCAGGTTTGGTCTTTGAGGATGCTGCTCCTATGAAGGAAACGGAGGAGATCAGGATTGGCTGTTTCCATGCAACTTTTCCCACAGAGAGCATCCCACAATGTCACAACCCAGCCCCTTCCCCTGCAGGGAGGACATCTGATCCCCACTGATCTCGAGATCCAGTGGGAAAGCCTAGTGCTGGAAGGCAGACGTGCTGTGTGTCTCCTGGACCCAACCCACGGATCCCCAAACATGGGGAATTCATAAGAAGCCACTTGTCACAACACTGCAGAGGGGCCAGAGTCCCCAGGGATGGAACCAGCCCAGACAGGGGACACAAGGAGTCACTCTATTTTGAAACCCCGGAGTTGTTCAGATTAACACTGAGTCCTGAGTTTCCATCCCAGTGGGATGAGGTGTGGGGGCCCTAGAACCTGCAAGTGCTGGTTGCCCCAGAAATCTAAGGGGCAGGGGCTGTAGGATCCCAGAGCTGAAGCTGACCTGCAGGTCACAGCTTCTAATAACCAAGGGGATGGGAATCCATACCCAGCGAGGTCACATTTTCATAATTCTCCTGCATGATGTCCCTGTAGAGGGCTCTCTGATGGGGTCCAGCAGACCCCCCACCTCTCAATGAAACACATTGAAATACACTGACCTCCTCAAAGGTCACCAGTTCCTGAAACAGCCACTGTCCCTCCTCAGTGTCTGCTGTCCCAGCCACAACCCCATCAGTTCGGTCACAGGGGCCCAGCATGACATCTCTGCACCATTCCCAACAGCATTATGCTTTTCAGTGGCAGTTATCCTGTGATCTCTAGGATAAACTGACCACCCAATAATTCCCTTCCCACTCAGACCTATTGCTTTCTCCCTGTTCTTACCCCACTGGAGGTGCCCCCGTCATGCATCTGTCACTGTTGAACACACTCTACATCTACAAATGAATCTTGAGTTGCATGTACTGTTGTTCTCTGGCCTCTTTCCTCTCAAGAGCTGGGCATCCACAGAGATCAATCCTTTTTTATTTCTTAACATTAGGAATATCTTGAAGGGCCACACAGGGGTCTGTCCTAGGTCCATGCCATTAAATATCGTCATTAATGACTCGGATAATAAAATGGAGAGTATTCTGATAAAAACTACAGACGACAGCAATCTGGGAGGGGTTGAAAGCACTTAGGAGTACAGGACTGGAATTCAAAATGACATCAAGAAATTGCAGAATTGGTGTGAAATCAACAAGATGAAATTAAATAAAGACAAGGAAACAGTACTACACTTAGGAAGGAAAAATTAAATGAACAAAGACAAAATATAGAAGGCCAGGCAGTAGGCACTGCAGAAAAACATCTGGGGGCCTAGAGTGGATCCCAAATTGAACATGATCCAACGGTGTGAAGCTGATGGGAAAAAGGCTAATGGGTGAATGAATAGGAATGTCGTTTGTAAGACATGGGAGGTAATTGATCCACTCTCCTCTGCACCGATGAGGCCTCAACTGGAGTTTTTAGCATCAGACTTTAAGAAAGATGTGGACAAATTGGAGAGATTCCAGAGAAGACGGACACAAGGTTTAGAAAACCTGACCTATGAGGAAAGGTTAAAAAAACTGGGCATGTTTAAACATGAGAAAAAAAGTGTGTGGGGGGGGACCTGATAACGGTCTTGAAATATGTTAAGCGCTGTTATAAAAAGGATGGGGATCAATTGTTATCCATGTGCACTAAAGGTAGGACAAGGAGCAAGCCTCTTAATCTGCTGCAAAGAAGATCGAGATTACCCTGACAGGGTTTTATATCAATATTGGATCATTAGAGGCAAAGCTGAAAATGGCGAGGGAATTTTATCATAATATATTTAACATAATGAGAGGGTAAGGCGTAAAATCTAAGCGGAAATTTATATCATATTGATAATTAGGTCATAAAGGGGCAAAATACAAGAGGATTTTTATATGATCCTTAGCGGGGAAAAGGGCTAAACCTACACAGAATTTTTATCGATATTTGATCCTTAGTATTTGATAATCAGACCAACAAAATTTGAAATGGAACCGTTTTCTGTCAAAAATGCAGATTTAGCATATTCAAAATGTTTTCTGGGAATGTCAATTTGAATTCAGTGTTGATGAAAAAAGTTAAAATGCGTCATGTCAATGTTCTTGTTTCATGTCAATATTGAAACGTTTTGTTTCAGATATCCCATTGAAATCCATTTAGATTTTTATATGACTCCTTTTAACATATTATATTTCACACAGGTACCATTTTTAATACTTTAACTGGGCCAACCTGCAAGGCTCTCTTGAACACCACATCTGATCAATTCCAAATCTTCTGGTAATGTTCTAGTCATCAGTGGGCAGAATCCTGCTAATTTTGGTGACAACTGAAAAACTAGAGGGGGAAAAACTGATGATATAGGGAGTCCCTTTTCTCTGTTGAGCACAGCCACAGATTCAAGCACCTCTGAATTTGTAAACTAAACAACTAGCTGATGGCAGCCTTTATCACCTTCCAGCATAACAATACACCACCTCATCTCTGCTCATTCTGCCACAGTGGTTAACATGACAACACTCTGAATGACAAATCAGGGTGGGGAGGAAGGAGGTAACTGAGGGGAATAGAGGTGTGCATACAGCCCAGGTGGTGGAAGGAGGGGAATGGGGCTCCCTGGTATGGAAAGAGGGGGGAATGGGGCACAAAAAATCATTAGCAGGGGTGACACTGGGGGACTCAGGTATGGGAGGAAAGAAGAGAATGTGGGTGCACATGGAGCTGCTAGCCTGGAGGGAGGAAATTGGGGATCCTGGTATAGGAGGAAAAGGGAGTGGGGGGCAAACAGAACCCCTGGGAATGGGAGATTGGGAGACCCTGGTATGGGAGGAAAAAGGAGTGGGGGGCAAACAGAATCCCTGGGAATGGGAGATTGGGGGACCCTGGTAGGAAAAAGGAGTGGGGGGCAAACAGAACCCCTGGGAATGGGAGATTGGGGGGACCCTGGTATGAGAGGAATGGGGGACTCAGGAAGAATCAGGGCACACACAGAGCCCCGGCCATGAGGAAAGAGTTGTGGTCATGGGGAGTTGCAGGGAGTTCCTGAAATGGAGATGGAGTGGCTGGCAACGAGCTTGCGTGTGGGTGGGTGAACATGGAGGGTTGCAGGAAGCCCTGGTGTACGCAATGAACTCCGTCTACAGAAGCTGTAAAAGGAAGTTCGACTTCACAGTGTCAATTAATTTCATTTAGACTTTTCCATAATACAAACATTGTAATTAACACACTTTATATAATATAATATAATGTAATAGAACAGAATATACTAAAAACATCCAAATGAAACGATTCCAAATGAAAAGAAACTTTGCAATGGTTCCAGGCTGAATTTTTATCAGAATTTTCATTCCAACTGGGAATTTCAAAAGTCTGGTTTTCTCCTGACTCAGGATGAAAAAAAAAATGGGAATCTCCCATCCAACAGACATTCTGATTGCTGACCACTTCTAGGAAGTAGAGAGAAATGAGGAAAGATATGGCCGTGTCAATGGCATGCTTCAGTCTATCTGTAAATGGACAACTTTTGAAAACCACATCTGATCCATTACAAAATTTCAGCAACACCTAATTCAACCTGATTTCTAATATCACCATTTGGTTGTTCAGGATATAGGAGTGAGGCAGTGACCTCGCAGAGGCCCTGTGGCAGAGGAGTAACACCATTCAAGCCAGATCCCCCAAATTTGCCATGCACCCCTAATCCAGGTACCCCCTCCAGCTGGGCCCCCAGTCAATCCTCTCTCAGCCAGCCAGTGCTCCCAGTTGTGACTTTCATGCCCATTCTAACCCTACCTCCACCACTGTAAGCAGACTCCGTGCCCTGGACCGCTGTATCCTGAGTGATTAAATGGGCACTCAGGAAATGGGGCAGGCAAGAGGCGCGGCTGGGTGGACGGCTTGGCCCAAAATGAAGTGTGTTTCCTTTCGGTTAATTCAATTTGTTATGGAAAAAAAACGGATCAAAATTATAGCAGATTTTATTCAATAGTGAGAGAAACTGCAGCTTTAAGTCTAACCACAGACTGCCTTTCTGAGATTCCATGGTGAACTGTGTCTCTTTGGAAATAGAATAGGAGGAGTGAGGGCTTGCCTGCATTTGAAATGTTACAGCAGCACCGCTGTAGCTGCTCTGCTGTAGTGCTTCAGTGTCGACACTGCCTACAGTGAGAACAGGAGAGGTCCTCCCATTGGAAAAGGGACAGTGGAATAGCTGTATCGGGACAGCTGTGCCGCTGTAAGAGTGTTTGTGTAGCTGTGTTATGCTGACGGCAGACAGCTCTCCCACGGACATAAAAAAACCTCACCTAAATAAGTGGGAAAGCATCTCCCACTGACATAGCGCTGTCCACACTAGCATATCCCACAAAATTTATGTTGCTCTGGGGTGTGTTTTTTTCACACCCTGAGCGACATCAATTTCGTTAGCATAAGCGCTAGCACGGACAGGGCCTTAATCCACTTCCCCAAGAGTTGGTAGCTAGGCTGACAGAGGAATTAAAAATCCTTCCATCAATCTAGCAAAGTCTACCCCAGGAGTTAGGGCATCTTCACTACGTCACTCAGGGATGTGGATTTTTCACACATGGCTTATTTCCGGACGTCACCTTATCACAGGGTAAAGAGCGTCTTTGGAAATGGTCGCAGAAATACACGCAACCCAAGTCCTTTTACACCTGCCAAACCCCTGGAGCAAACACAGCCTTGTCATCACTAATATTGTGGAGGTTTACCCATCGCTGCAGAGTCTGGGGGATGCACACACCTTGTCTCAAGGGGGCTTGCAAGGGAGAGAGACTTTTAAATGAGGAATGCACCCCCAAACTCCTGTTTCTGCTATTTTCCTAAATGCAAAAAGACAGCTGAATCGGTCACCTTTTCACACTATTTTTCACCTCACCTCCTCCCTCGCTGTCTAGCTTTTCACCTCTTCCGTCCCAACTGCTCTGCCCAGAGGAAACACCTCTGGAAACTGTTCCCGCCCCCCCGCAGCCTCTCTTATCACTGGAACCTCTAAAGACCTCCAGAATCATCCTGGAAGGAAGCAGAGCAGAGCAGCTCCATTGTTGCTAGTGCAGCTCATGTCCCTCCCACTGGGGCATTGAGAACAGCCGATTTCCATGGGGCCCTGTGAGGTCTGAGGCTCCCAGGGTCCTTTGTGCGGAGTCACTTTCCAGCCCGGCCCCAGCACGTTCCCACAGGTCTCCCCTCACCTGCAGCGTCTGGCTCAGGAGCTGGTGTCAGCAGAGCCCAGGGACTGGTTCCAGCCAGCGGAGAAAGTTCCCAGCTTGGCTGGGCACAGAGGGGTTTAATGAAGGTCTCTCCCCTTTGGGGAGCAGCAGTGGCTCAGTTCTGGCTCCCAGCTCACAATGGGAACAGGAGCAGCACATGGGACTTGCATGTTTTATGGTCCCTTTGTTCTTTATCACCTCCCCCTTTCTTGTCCCCCTCCTCCCGCTACAACCTCGGCCACTCCAGCCCCTTCCTGTGCCCCTCCATACCCACCCGCGCTGCAACACTCCCTGGGATCGGGGGACTTTCTCAGTCCGGCAGGAGCCTTCCCCTGGCTGGAAATAGAACCCAGGCATCCTGGCTGACTCCCAGCCCCCTCCTCTCCCGCACTGTCCTCCCCAGTCCCGCAGTCATGCGCTTTCCCACACTGCTGGGAATCTTGATTCACCGAGTGTCACAAACACCCTGCTAGGGGGGAACTGGCTAATCCCTAGCGAGGACTGGGACACCCCTCCATGTCCCTCTACAGCCTCTTCCCCAATCCTTTGGGTATGGGCAGATGAGCCATGCCCCTGTGCTCGGAGCAGCCTGGTGCCTGCAGGCCGTGCGCACACACCTGCACTGGGCGAGGCCTGTCCCATTCTGGCACTGCATCTGCAGAGACTGTACCCACAGCCCACCCCCTGGCAGATGCAAGTGCCAGAATGGGCCACTGCTCTTTTATGAGCAGGCCTGGAGCTCTCTGATCTGAACAACAGGCTCTGGGGTAACATCTGCTGAGGCCTCTGCCCTCACTTCACTTGCCAGTAGCCCAGATCTGCTCTCTGCTTGCTGTAAACAGGAGCTAATCTGGGGGCACAAGACAAAACTCTCCCGAGCAGGGTCAAAAAAGGGGAAGCAGAGGAAGAGAGTCGCACCCAAGCTGCAGGCGCTGGGATTCAGAAAGGGGGGGGATGCGCTGCCAGACAGTGGCAGAGAGGGAAACCCTGGGACAGGGAGTGGGCAAAGGGGATGAAAGTTGTTACCGCAAGTGGGATAAGCCATGTGATGTGCAGTGGTTGTCAACATAGGATGTCGGGTGTGGGGGGGTCTTGTGCGCCTCACTGAATGGTCCATATCAGCCCCCTCCTGGTCCAGGGCTGTGGTGTGAAAACAGTGTAGCTCAATGACCAGATAAAATAGCTCTTCTCTAGCTGAACTGATGGACTGAGCTGTCAAAAGAGACTGGAGTCAGCGGACCATTTTACACACGGACACCATCCTAAAAATGTTCATTGTCATCCTTTTTTGGGTGCTTAAAAGAATTCCTTGTCAGCTTGTGGCGATGGACGTTGAGGAAACCTATAGGCTCATAGGAGCTCACAGATTTGCTTTATCTGCTCTTCTGATTGCCCGAATGGTACTCCAGTTCCTGTAATCCACTGGAAATGTAGTTTCTCGCCATTTATTTATTTTTAAAACAGTATTTCTAGGACTCATTAACCTTAGCCCATCAGCGCCTACCTTGTTTAACACTGAGCAGATGGACATCAGCTTCTTAATGTATAACTTTAATAGTGAACAAGCATGGAAAATAATAACTGATGCTAGCAGATAAGCAATTCCATCCCATAGTGTTTTCTAATACAAAATTCCCTGTGGTTATTAGGGTGGGTTTTTTCAGTTAGAATTGTTACAGCATTTCAATTTCTTTGTTTTTATTTTTTCCTATAACACAAGTTTCTTCTTTTGTTCTTATGTAACTTCATGGTTGTCTCAGCTGCCATAAAATCTTCTCCCATTTCTTCTGATCTACCAGTGAGGACAGATTTTCTTTGCTTTTCTCCAGCACTGAGGTAACTTCCAACATAGACAAACGCTTATTCCCAAACAGGTGTGTCCACCTACTTAGTTATTCCTGTATAACAATGTTATAATTACACTGTATAGTTATACCAGTAGGAGTCCCCTGTAGAGAAAAGCCCTGAGATTCATGCAGCACGAAGATGTTAAATGTATTGTTATGCTTAACAAGATGTTAACTCTCTGACATTGCTCGTCTAGTGCATGGCTACCAAATTTCCTTCACCATCAGAGGTATTTGCACATGAATGTCTGCAGCCCTCCATTTGTGTCTTTTGTGGGAGTGTCCTGGAAACCCAGCTAAAACATTTTAACCTTCCCTTTTGTAAGAGAGGATACTTTCTATGGGGCAATTTGGGCCTGATAATATTATAATAAATGGTTTAAAGGTCATATTTGATTTCAGGATATCTGGTTCCTTCTCTCTGATCTTCTATGGTCAGGACAACTTTCATGACCATCGTTTAGCTGAGGATAGTCCTGCTTTGAGCAGGGGGTTGGACTAGCTGACCTCCTGAGGTCCCTTCCAACCCTAATATTCTATGATTCTATGATGAAGTCCCAACAGTGTCATGGTAGAATGATCGAGATGTGCAAGAAAAAGGTGGCTGCAGCCTTCCCGCTGATGATCTCTCATTGCAATGTGCCTACTCTACCTAGATGTACAAAGAATCCCTCACCCACATGCAATATATTTAAAGCAGTGTCCCCTTGTTAACCAATTATTCCAGGTTTGGTGATCTCAGGTGTAAAGATTTCCTCTGTTGTGGTTCTAGGATTAATTTAGATGCTACTTTGCCCCCCATAGCTAGTCCCAATTTTTCTGATTGCAGACTCTGACTATTAGGGGGGGATGTTGGTGTAGGGTGGACTGTGTAATGTGCTTGGAACTAGAGTTTTGGGCTGCACCTCCTCTCCTAGGAGTCTCCGTTCCCCTCTGGACAATCTGCCCTGCTCCCTCTCCAGTCTGCCGCAGTGTAGCTTTAAAAAAAAAAAATGCTGCCCTGGGTGTCAATGAGATCCAGACATCTGCAGAGCAGAATTGGGTCAGCTAACTCCCTAAATGGGGTGCAACACAGACACTTGACTCTCCAAAATCATGTTCACATCTCTTGGAATTACACACACACACACTCAGTGGAAGGGGACATGCCATCATAAGTGTAAACAGAACCTCGGTTGTCTTGTTGCTTCTGTTCCCTTTCTTGGATGAGATGAGATGAGATTAAAAGGATCTGGTAAGGTGAGGCTACCAAGAATTGGTATATCAGCTCAGAAAGATTTGACATGCCAAATTTGAGGTCAATCTGAGTTTTTTATTTATTTTAGAAAAAGGGCAAAAATCGGAATTAGGAAGCGCACTCAGTGGCTTTATAAAGAGTAACCTATAAACCACTATAAAGAGACTTTTCTTTAACCCCATTAAAGAAATATGTTTACTCATATTCTCACTAGATAAAGGACTCTGGGAAACTCAGTTCACTTTATTCCTGCTTAGTCAAAGCAAGAGAATCACAAATAAACTATTGCCCAGAAACCAGTTCAGAACATCGCATTTTGAACTGAAAAATTATGAGGTCGAAATGAGAAAAAGGGACAAAAGGTAAAATTATAAAAAGAAATGATTACGGGACATATGACAGTTTGTAAGAATAAAATCTGAATTAGCTGGTGCTATAGCCAGACAAAGCAAAAACAAATCAGAGTATCTGACCAAACGACTTTCAGGAAATAGAAATACCTCAATTTATAGATTCTGAGGCCAGAATGGACCATTGTGACTATCTAGTCTGACCTCCTGTATAACACAGGCCAGAGAACATCCCTGAATTCACTCCAGTTTGACCTCAAGCATATCTTTTAGAAAAACAACACATTTTTATTGAAACATATGAAGTGACAGAGACTCCATCACAATCCTTGGTAAATTATTCCAATGGTGAATCATCCTCAGTGTTAAAAAGGTGTGCCTTATTTCCAGTCTGAATTTGTTTAGTTTCAACTTCCCGCCATTGGATCATTGTATACCTTGGATAATAGATAATACTTTACTCAATCTTGTGGCTCTTCTCTAAAGCCTCTTCATTTTATCAACCTTCTTCTTGAGTTGTGGACATCAGAACTGGACATTGCATTTCAGTAGCATTGCATTAGAGCCAAATACAGAGGTAATAAAACCTTCCTATTCCTTGAGATTCCCCGGGTTACACATCCATGGATCATATTAGCCCTTTTGGCCAGTATTGCACTGGGTGAGTATACACTCTTATATGGGTCTCTTTGGTGATTTGCACATTTTAAATGAGAAGGTACCAAAAAAATAAATTAATAAAGGTCTTAAGAACAACCCAGAGCACTATGAGAATAACTTGGAACGAGAGTCAATTTGGCAACTCAAAGTGGGGGAACAATATATCTTTGACGTTCAGTGACTAACTGAGATAGAGAATAGTATTCAATGACATTTGGAAGCTAATGCTGCCAGGTGTCAGGTGGGATTCCCTCTGCCCACAAAGGTTTTCCTAGGTGTCCCCAGGATGGCACCATGGAGATCAGCCTTTCCCTGTCACCTTTGTTGAGCTACTAACAACTCTGGCTTCTGCACAGCATCTCCGAGCATTACAGTCCTCTCCCATTCACCCTGCTGCATGGGAAATCAAAGGAGCAGGGTGGGTGTCAATGCTTTGAGGACATTGCTCCCACAGGAAATGGCTCCAGGTAAGTCATGGAGCCCACCCAGATGTTGTGGCACATGGAGAGGCAGGGACAGGGTACGGAGTGAGTGCAAGGCCTGAACTAAGGTCTCTGTCTTTCAGGCTTCATGGATGAGGAATAGGGCGTGGGAAGGAAGAACACCCCAGTCTAAGCAGACTTTATCTAATGGGTCTCTCTCTCTCTCTCTCTCTCTCTCTTTGTCTTCTGTTCCCACAACAAGTTGGCAGGAGGCAGAAGAACCCAGCAGCTCTTCAGCAAGGAGCTGATTGGTCATCTCCTCCTTTTCCTGAGGCTTGTAGATCATGCAGAGCCAGAGAAAATCAGTCAGCATGGGATTAACCACTGCTGCTGACTCCTGGACAGATATTTGACTGTAAACTATTTGTGGGACCGGGCAAATGCATTACTCATTTTGGTCAACATGATTGGGGGCCCTTGGATGATGTCTTTCTTGTGTGTGTTCTCCGGTGTTTCGTGAGGCCCGTGCTGGATCTGAAGCCTTTCCCACAATCAAGGCATTTATAAGGTTTCTCTCCCGTGTGGAGTCTCTGATGGATAGTGAGAGTTGAGCTGGCCCGGAAGCATTTCCCGCACTCAAGGCATTTATAGGGTTTTTCTCCCGTATGGATTCGCTGATGTCTAACGAGAGTCCTACTGTCTCGGAAGCTTCTCCCGCAGTTGGGGCATGCATGGGCTCTGTGTTCCATGTGGGATCCCTGATGGATGACAAGGGCTGAATGAACAGTGTAGCTTTTCCCACATCCAAGGTATTGATGGGGTTTCACTGCCATGTGTTTCTTTTGATGCTGTTTGAGGGATTCACTCGTGATGAAGGTTTTCATGCAGTCAGGGCATTTGTAAGCTCTCTTCCCACTGTGGATTTTGCGATGCTTAGTGAGGGACTTGTTGGCAATGAAGGCTTTCTCACAGTCAGGGCACTGATAGGGTCTCTCCCCTGTATGCATTCGCCGATGGATAATGAGGCTCGAGTTAGAGGAGAAGCCTTTCCCACAGTCAGGACATCTATAGGGTCTCTCTCCCCTGTGGGTTCTCTGATGTCTAATGAGGGACGAGCTACTGCAGAAGGCTTTCTCACACTCGATACATACGTGTTTTCTCTGTCCCAACTGTATTCCTTGCTGGATCTTAATGTTGAGGTTTTTGTGACCTTCCCTATTGTGAGTAGATGGGACCCATCTCTTCTCTGGATGATTTCCCTGTTGCCTCTCTGGTCTGCCTTGACTCCCACGGGCTAGAGAGACATTTCTTTCAGATCTCCTTGATAACATTTCAGGGCCTTTCGCCGGAGCACCCTCCTCATTCTCGCTCACCGTTCCATCACCTGCTGGGGCAGAGACGCCGGACTGGAGTCATTCCTTGTGCTTGGGAAAAGCAAAGCTCAGAAAGTGGGGAAAGAAATAAAATAACTGCTGGGAAGACTGAAAAATAAGGAGCCAATTTCCCCCACCCCCAACCCTTTTACCAGAGGAGAGACAGAGACCAGTTCTGCCTCCACACCCCAGCTGAATACTCAGGGGAAGGGAACAAATGCCTAGTCTCAGTCTGGATGGGTGGGAAGCCATGAGTGACATCTGCCATGAGGATACGGCACCTGATGGGCACAGTCCTGACCTGAGTGAATTGAGGAAGAAGTGGAGGAGCTCATGGGGCCTTTGTAGTAATCCCACCATGTTCCTTTCCTCAGCCATTGTTTCAGAATGGGTCTCACTCGTTCTTCATCTGCACTTTCCTCGGAGCTCTGGATATCTGGGACCCAGGCCTCTTCCCCTCGCTCTAGCCGCGCCAGCAAGTCAGGTTTATAAATTGGAAGTCCTGCTCAGGGGAAAGAAACAGGTGAGAACAGCGTTAAATACAGACTTGGGGAGTGTTTGATACAGAGAACGTCCCGTGGTTGTTTATTTTTTCACACCCAACCTCTTCTTCAAAAAATAAAATCTTCTGGCCACCAACCCAGCTGCTCAAAGCCACAGGACCCTGTGCAAATGGGAGATTTTGCTCTTCACACCTCTGCTGGGAACTCACTCGGCCAGATGCTCATCATCAAAGGATTCCTAAGTTATACAGAAGGACAACTCCATCTCCCAAAGAGAAAAGAGACTTCATCCAGAAGGGAAGCCACCCTGGATCTGCTCCTTAAAAGTAGAGAGGGACGTGGTGGGAGAGAGTATAGTAAAGAGGTTCAGGGCCCATGAACACGGTCCTTGACCTAAAAAGCTGGCAATCTCGTTTAAGCCATGGCTCAACGAGTGAATGTAACAAACAGGGGGGAGAGGAGGCTGGAGGAGGGTAACAATAGCAGTGACACACCAAAGGAATATCCGCAGCTTTGATTAAAATGGTTACATTTTTAACAAAAACAACTTCTGTGTCTTTCTGCCTCTCTCTGTTTAGGAAGAAAGCACGTAGGTTCCACTTGCAGGATGGTAAACTGTAGCACGCAGCCTGGAAAAAGGTCACTTAGGTGTCATGGTGAATAATCAGCTGAATGTGCAGGGTGCAATGCTGTGGCTAAAAGGGCTGACAGGGGGCTATCAAGGAGGAGAAGGGATGTATACAGCGTTGATGTGACCATGAATGGACCCTGTGTTCAGTTCTGGTATCCACCCTCTGAGCAGGCAATTGAAAAAATTAGAAAAGGTTCAGAAAAGAGCCAGGAGAATGATTCAAGGTCTGGAAAACCTCTCACACAGAGGGAATTAAGAAGCTCAATCTATTTACTTTATCCAAGAGAAGATGCTGAGGGGACTTGATCATGGCCTATCAGCACCAACCGAAGGAGGAGATTTCTGATAACAGGGAGGCTTTCAATCTAGCACACAAAAGTAGAAGAAGAGCCAAAGGCTGGAACCTGAAGCTAGACAAATTTGGACTGGAAATAAGATGCGATCTTTTTTTAACAGTGAGGCTGATTAACCATTGGAACACCTAGCCTAGAGACAAAGTGGATCCTCCATTTTCTAGAGTTGTTAGATCAAGATAGGATGTCTCTTTACAGAAGATTTGCTCCAACCAGTACTTATGGGTTTAGCTGGGTGAAATTCTCTGGCCTGTGTTATGCAGGAGGTCAGACTGGATGATGACACTGGCCCTTTGTTGTCTTAATATCCATGAAAATCTGTGTCCACTTTTTAAATCTTCTCTATCTGCTTCAGTTTATAGTATTTTATCATCAGCCTATTTCCATTATTTTAACAGTAAAGTCTCAGACTCTAATTCCTCTGGAAAATGACAGTCTGGAAAATAAAAATTGGACCATGTCACTCAAAGGTCTAAGTCTAAAAGGAACTTGTTCAGGAAAGATGGAAACAGCTGAACAAGGATAACCAGTGTGCCTTTAAAAAACAGTTGAATCTGATCTGGGACAACGAACCTCAAAGAGCACCAGCCTGATACTCTCAGGGTAGAGTTCTGCTACTGGATGATTGTGGCCAAGTCTCTCATCACTCTGCACCTCAGTTTCCCCATCTGTACAATGGGGATAATGAGAGTGCCCTCCTTTGTAAACCCCTTTGTGATCTACTGTGTGGTCTCACTGCAAGGCAGACTTACAGCCATCTGGTTCCCCTCATTGTGCATTTCCAGACTTTAAACTGTTTATAATTCTTTTAAATTCTGAATGCCCTGGCCTTGTGACACTCAGAACTTATTTTGCCCTAAATTACAGGTCTGCCCTCTTGAAGTCGCTCTAGACTTTTGTCTGGGCCCAGAAAGGCAGTGTGCACAATTACTGCAGAAGGAAGAACCTGGAGAAATCTGGCAGGGTGAGGCTGTGGGCAGGGGAACTGTCTCCCCAGGGGAACAGGTGGGAGCGCCATTGCTCAGAATGTCGCAAACTAGGTCTGGACAGAGCAAAGGAAATGTACTATAGGGAACAACCCAGCCTTGGCTGAGGGAGATGGATGGGATGGGACTGAATGGGGATTTCCATCCCTAACCCCTGTTGTCCCATGGGAGGTGCTGAGGAAGGGACAGGGCTTGCATGGGCTCTGGAAATGACCAATCCCTCTGAAATCTAAAGCGCCAGGGGAGCCGCCCAGGGCACTCCAGGGCCTCCACCAGGTCTAATGACCAAGTGGCAGGAGCTCTTACCTGCCGTGAGCACAGCCGTGTCACTCTTGGGTGCCAGGTCCCCCTCCAGGACTCTGGGAGCAGGGTCCAGCAGAGCCCAGTGCTCCTCTGTGGCATAAACAGTCACCTCCTGGAAAGCCTCTGGCACCTGAAAACATCCTCCAGTCAATCCCAGCCTCCACAGCAGCCACCCCGCCCGCTCAGCCCTGGGCAGGGCCTGAGAACATCCTCAGGGCACAGGCTCCATGGGGGGAGTTGCCCTCGGCTCCCTTCTCCTCTCCAGCAAAATCCCACCAGCAGCCTCCTGGAAAGCCCCTACCTGAGCCAGGTCTGCTGCAGCCGCTCCCTTTTCCTCCTGCCCCGCGGGGGGACGGGCCCAGGCGGAGGTTATCCTGCAGCCTGTCGGGGCGAGAGGGGCGATGGGGGGAGTTTCAGAAGAGGCTTCGGTGCCTTTCCTTGCCTGGTCCTGGCCGGCGCTTTCCCAGCAGAGAGGCTAGTTCTGATCTCCGGGATGCTGAGACAACCCCGGGGGCGCTTAAATCCAGCAGAGACCCGGCCCTTCACTGCAGGACTAACCCCACCGAGACACTGCTCACCGCCCGCCCCAGAGTCTCTGACCCCCGGGCAGGGAAAGCCAGAATCCCGGGAGCGGCTCTGGGGGATCCCCCCGACACTGCCCAGGGCGGGGACCAGGCGGGGGCAGGACCTGACTTTTCCTCCCTCCGCTCCTCGCCTATCCCGGGCCAGTCGATCTGCCCCGGGGCTGCAGGGACCGGAGCGGGGCAGGGCTGGGAGCCGGGACCCTCCCTCCCGGTGTATAGCTCCGGCCAGTCTCTGCCTTTCTCCCCCGCCTCCCTCCGGCCGGGAGACTCGGTCCCCGGCCCCTTCCCGGGGCTGGCTCGGCCCCTGCAGCGCTCAGGGGAACAGAGCCCGGCTGTGTCCGGGGGGAGCCGCTCCCGCCCCCCGGCAGCAGCGATGGGGCGAGGAGGGGCCGTGGGAGCGGAGTCACTTTCCCACGGGCCCGGCGCGTTCCCACGGGGTCCGCTCACCTGCCGCCTCCGGCCCGGGAGCTGGGGTGGGCAGAGCCCGGGACCGGGTCCAGGCGCCGGAGAAAGTCCCCATCTCCCAGCACAGACCCCTCTGGCTCTGGGGAGCGGCAGCCGCACATCAGCCCGGCCTCCCAGATCACAATGGAGGCAGCAACCGCAGCATCTGACCCGCCAGACCCCACCTCCCACCCCAAGCTGAACAAACACGGCCAGAGAGAACAAGTTGCCCTCCCTCAGCAATAGCCACAGCCCTCTGGTGGCAGCAGGTCAGCACACCGCCTCCATCCCTGGGCTCACAACAGGTGTGGGTGGGAGGCAGGACCCTCCCTCCCCTCTCCCATGCACACCCTGGGGAAAGTGTTGGTGGGAGGGGACCTACCCTGGACACCCATCTCCAGGCAAGGTGGTCGCGTGGCTGGGTCAGAGTCAGCAGCAAGGTGGGCGTTGGGCGAGGTGCCAGAGGATGGGAGGGGAAAAGCAGAGGGGGTGGTGGGAGAGTTGCCTGCGCTGGGGATTTTATTGCAAAAAACTTCAGTGCTGAGATAGGTCCATAAATCGCAGCCCTCAACGTCCCCCAAAATTGCCATGTGCATTCGCTTTCATTTCAGCCCCCACGACCCCTTCTGCAGCTTCCCCATGCTCACCTCTGCCAATCAGCCTCAGTCTACGTCTTAAGCACATCTTAATGGTGATAGACATTCTGTCTAAACTTGATTGGGCCTGAGCCTTAAAGGCAAGGAAGAGACATAACCCGTACCCTCTGCCTGGATCTTCGATGCTCTTTCGTTTAATCTCTGTACCTGCTCACTTTTGAAACATTATCTCTAATACAAATTTTAAATCTAAGGCCTTTGAAATTATTTTTGATGAAGGCCTTGTAGTGAGGGGGCATAGCCTTCCTCCTAGACTGATGGAGAGGACTCACCTCCATCCCCTAGTGGGTGGAGTCAAGAAAGCCAAGCCCCTCTCCAGCCAGAAGCAAGGGATGGGACAGAAAGTTTAAAAGGTGAGTTTAAAAGTTTAAAAGACTGATGCAGAGCGATGGCCATAGACCTCTACAGGTGCATACCCCTAAAATTACAGACTGATCAAGGGAAAGAATTGTTAAACAAGTAAAATTTGTTAAAACTGCATAAGAGTCACCATTTTGTTACTAATAATGAAATCAAAGCAGGGATTGTGGAGTGGTTTAACAGACCTTTAAAGTAAGATGTGGTGGTATTTTTATGATCCACAACACCTTTTGCTACCATGTCTTACCAGAGTCTATAAATTACAACCAAAGTTTCATGGAACTATTTGTACTTGGCCACTTTATGTTAACCCTCAAATTCTCTGAAGGTGTGGAAAATAGCATATGGAGACAATTTTAAATTAAACCAGACCGCCGTTGGCTTACAAAATTTATGGAAAATTAATCCCAGGCTGGACAGGGTTCAGAGGGCTGAAATACTTCTGAGAAAGGAAAGGGGGAGGAAAAAAAGTGGTTGCTGGTGAAATGGCTGGGCTGGCCCAATACATTTAACAGTTGGGTGGACGTCGCAATTCAATTTCATTTAGATGTAAAAGCAAACAATTACACCTGCAAAAAGGAAAAAAAAACTCACGACAGCTTTTTAAATAGCAATGCCAGCTCTGAGGTTTTTCCCCAAAACATCAGCTTGAACTGTACAATAAGCTAGTTAAATCCCTGGACCTCCCAGGCGCCTGGGAGGTGGGGTGAGTGGAAATACAATAACCACACAGCTGGAGCTACATCACTGAAGCCACCCCTTTTGAAATCAGCCGTGGAGCTAAGAAATAGAGTTTCTTCTTAGACAAGGTTATTGTTCATCCATACACAAATTATTGGATCACATGAACAAAACGGTGGCTAGTCAACTGGTACTGCTTGAGGTGGTCGTGAACTATGATCCTGTGGATAGAAAAGTTAGATTTAAACCCTCTGGTCATACTTATGCTTTTTCTAGCAGTGGGGTGCTAACCAGTATTTTGGGATAGATCCCTGACTATAGCATCAAAAAAAATTCTCTTCTCAGCAGACATTAGAGGGGGTTTCAAAGGAGTGCTGGAGTATTGATGGGGGTGTCTGAGCAGCTGGGAATCAAAGGAGTGAGGGGAAATGTGCGAGGTGATGGAACAGCATGGGAAAAAGCAGGGTGAGAAGGAGGGGTCACAATTTGTGCAGTAGAGGGAACTGGGGACTTCATGTCTGTCCTCTCCAAACCCCTGGATCCATGATTGTTCCCCGTGTCTGCCATCCCCATAATAAAATGGCCCCACTGACTCCATGCTGCTCCCTGCACTGGTCCTACATCCTCTTCTCAGCAGCTCAACTTGGAGAGGAGGGCATGAGGAGCACAGCTGGGGAGGAACGACCAGGCTGGACAAGCAAAGAGATAGGACTGCTGGGTCAGTGGAGCCTGGTGTCCTTCCAGAATGCAGAGTGGCTAAACTGAAACCTCTAAAAATCAGGAAACACAAAGTGCCACCCCAATTGTAAAGATCTCCGCCAGGCCTTTGAGTCAGTGCGTTGACCGTGTTTGTCGGAGCCAATGAAGACGCTCAGCATCCACCGTCTCGCTGACGGACGAGCGCTGTAATGGAACGAGAGCGGCGTTTGAGTCAATAGCAGATGCACAGCATGGTGTCGTGTCTCCACAGAAGTTAGGCCAGGCTGAAATCTATCACCATCCTTGATCGGTATCAACCGATCGATGGACGAAGAAGTTCGGAGGCAGAAGGAGGTGGAATTATGCTGAATACCGTTCTGCTTTGAGATCTCAAATACATCGATGACACTGTCTTGTTGGCTCGGGCTCGTGAATTGTTGCAGCTGATGGACAAGCTGGTTGGGAAGAAGCAGTGCACATTCTTCTGGTTATTAATCCCTGGCCACTACCATCTAATGGCCTCCAGCTCCAGATTGCAACCAGATCAGTATTACTCTGTCCAGACAGGAGACTGAGCAGGTGGCAACTGTCAAATCTTTTGGCAGTGTCATGGACACAGCTACAAGATGCCCACCCTCACTTCTTTTAAGAACAGCGGCTTCTTTCTCGTTTGAATTTGTCTGGCGTCCGCTTCCAGCCACTTGTTTTTGTTCTGCCTGTCTCTGTCTCTCCCGCCCTTCTCCCTGGGCTGCAATAGGGATGGTTCCCTCTCTGAGCCCTGTGTTTGCCACGTCACTCCGGGTATTCCAATTCCAGGCAAGGCTTGGAAAGGGGGGACTGGACACCTACCGGCACCTTCTTGCTTTGCAGTTCCTCCTCAGCTTTGGCTTCATCTCTCTTTTTTATCAGATGGGCCAGACGCTCTTTTGGCATACCCTGCAATAAGTGGGGGTGGGAGCGAGACGTGAGAAGGTTTGATTTTGCAGACATGTTCACAGCTGTCCAATTTCAGGGCTCCTCTGCCCTAAAGCATCCCTGGCACTCACTCACACAGATCCCAGGGCAGGATCTGGCCCTTAACTTCCTTTCTTTAAAGCAGTGACCCTCCGACCGAGGCTTGAGAGCCGCAAGTGGCTCTTTAACGTGTCTCCTGCAGCTCTTTGCAGCCCGTGATATTAAAACCCCGGGGATTTGATTCTGAACCAGTCTAACGTATTAGCCAGTGGGGATGCATTGACTGTGTTATTAACCAATGAAGTTATTAACGTGCACTGAGTTATTAACTTATTTGCTGTGAAAATTATGTAATACGGCCCTACTTGAATCACGGGATGGCTGTCAAATAATTGCGGCTCAGTTGCAGACAAGCCATGGGGAGTCGTGGAAAAGTAATGATAGACCTTTATGAATGGCACTGATTTGGAAAAGCCAGCCAACCCAGGGCTGACTGTTAAAACGTAACATACGTACACCTGGATTCAGTGTCAAAACGGTAGTGGAAGCCTAATAGTGCGGGATCCGCAATTTTGGGTAATGTTGAGCGCTAGTTTGGTTCCTGAACCCCTGAGGTCGCAGTATTGCTGCTTTAAAGCAACAGCTCGCCCTCAGTGAAGCAGATGGGAGTAGGGATGACAAAACAGGGAGAACTAGACGTAGTAAATCTATTGCACAAAAGCACAGCTCCATAAAAACACCAACGTTCCCCCCACCCCAAGTTCCATACTCTGTCCCAATCCCTGAATGTGCCCCCCAAGCCCCGCCCCAAATATTGCCCCACACACAGCAAATATCCTCCAGAGGCCCTGGATCCACACCATCAGCATATCCCACTTCCCCATTCTGCTTACGCCAAATACCTTCTGCAACTGAAATCCCAGCTCTTAACACCCCCA
>ML676948.1:1428400-1440575 GCA_007922155.1 Mesoclemmys tuberculata
GGCTCTTCCAGGGGCTCTGGGACGCAGGCCCGGGGACAGATATTGTGCCTGCAGCTGGCATCTGTGAAAAATTCCAGACAGATGGGGCAGGAGAGTGTATCCTGCAGACTGGGGACTGGGCTCCCGTTACAGGCTCCTCTGAAAATATACAAAGACGTCTCTGGTCTCTGGTCTGCCTGGGTTTGGGGAATGGGGGGGGGGTTGCGGTGGTGGGAAAAGAGGATGCATCTCCTTGCCTGGGATTGGCTCATGCCCGGGGGCCCCTGCCAGGGTCTTTGTGAGATGTGGTTCATTGAGCTGTGGGGGGATAAAATGCTCCTCAGCCTGGGTGGGGGACAAGAGACCCTGATCTCAGGCAGCCAGGGCAGCTGATCCGCGGGGTGGGGAGAATGGAAGGGGAGCAGGGCTGGGAGGCAGGACGCCTGGGTTCTAAAGCCTCCTCTGGGAATGCGTGTCTAGATGGGAAAAGGCTGTTGCAGCCCGAGTTGTTAGGAAGGGATACACAGGAAGGGAGGGACTGGTGGGACTGGTGCCTGACAGTCACTGGTGGGTGGCTGGTGTTGGGAGGATGCAGGAAGTGGGGGGGAGAGGAAAGCAGAGGGGGATCAGAGAGGCTGAGCAAACCCTACCTTTGAGTTGTTAAGAGAAGCTGTTGCTGCCTTCCTTGTGATCTGGGAGCCAGGGCTCTGCTGCTCCCCCCAGAGGGGGGGTCTGCTGGAGACACCTTTCTCTGTGCCCAGCCCAGGTAGGGACTTTCTCCGGTGGCTGGAACTAGACGCCTGGTCTCTGCAGACATCAGGGCGACCAGATAGCAAGTGTGAAAAATCAGGGACGCGGGGGGGGGCGGAGGGGGGTGATAGGCGCCGATATAAGAAAAAGCCCCAAATATCGGGACTGTCCCTATCAAATCGGGATATCTGGTCATCCCAGCAGACATCAGTTCCAGAGCCAGAGAGCCTAGGTGATGAGAGAGACCTGGGGGAAAGTGCTGGGGCCAGCCAAGAAAGTCTGTGCGCATGTGGGATCCTGGAGTCTCAAATCTGGTAGCCCCTGGGAATCTGCTCCCTTGTTAATATTCCTGGAAGGAGTGGAGCTGTTTTAACAGCAATGATGTGGCTGGTCTCAGGCTGCCCTGAGCTGGGTCAGGATCTGTCCCGGGGCAAAGCTGGGGGAGGGGGTTGCTTCAGATGGGGAAATAGTTGGGGGAGGCAGAAGAGTGCCTAAGTTTAGGGGCACCCCCAACAGACCCCGAGGGGTGCTCCCTTTGTCAGGGGGAGGGTAGTTATCTGGACGGTTTAGGGTGAAAAATAGGACAGAGATAGAGACAGTGTGAAAAGTGGTTAGTTTAGCCATCTCTGTAGTTAGGTGAACCCCAGGGGAGAGGCGAACGAGTGACACACAAGCGAGGGGAGAATGTGTGTGTGTGGTGGGTTATTCATTTAAAACTATAACCCCACTGCCAACCTCTCTAAGGGAAGCTGTGGTATCCCTCACATTTTGCTGTGATAGATAAACCTCCCCAGTTGTGAAGTGCCAGCAGGGACGTGTTCGCTCCCTCTATCAGACACATCAGGAGTAAAAGGACTTGGACTGGGTGACTTTTTGTCTCCCCGCCCCCATGCACACACACAGAGAAATGATCCACCCAGATCTCTAGGGAAGATGGGGACCTTCAGTGATTATTCCTTATCAAGGGCACAAACCACGTCAGAGTAGTAGGACCTTTTAATGTCCAGCTGTTAAAGGAATATTTCTGTTGCAAGACAGTCTTGTATTTTTTTTTTAAAAAAAAACACTTTATTTTATCGCTCAGATCACTTCATTGTAGCTTCAAAAATAATGTTTGACTGGGGAAAAAGGGCCTATCAAATTTCAGATTGTCATGCTTTAAAAACTGTCTGCATTTCTTTAAATAATATTTCTGTTGAACGCTCCCATGGTCTGATAACTGCCTGAAAAATAATGATGTTTTGACGGAGTCATCCCCCAAAAAGCAAATTTCAGCCCATAAGGTGAATACTTTCCCTGCCTCATTAGCATTTTATTTATTGGTGTCACTAACTAGCGGCAGAGAGATGTGACTAGAGCATGTAATTGTGACCCAAATCCTGCTTCCTGCAGCCTAATTTTTTGACAGATGCTGAGCTATAGTTCAAACAAGGCAATGAGAAGACGCACCCACAATTTTTAAAGATGACCTAAAAAAACAATTGGGTTTGTGACCAATTTTTCCTTCTTGTGCTCAGTGAAAAAGATCTGAAAAGGACTTTGGTTGTCTTCTTTTTTAATATTAGAAGTACTCTAAAAGAATCTATGGAGAACTATTGGGTTTACAAAATCAAGGGAAGGCAGCAAATGAAACATGATTCAATGCCGGGATTTTTTTTTTTTTAAGTATCAGTCATCGCAGTTAAAGCTGTGTGAAACCGGAATTTCCATGTCATGGCGAATTCTATGATTTTTAAAATTTGTTTTGTTCCGAATCAGAATGCAGTGTCAGAATTTGGCATTTTCAGTGAAATGAAATCGTCTGACAACTTTCATTTCAGGCCAATCAAAATGTTTTGTTTCAACTTCAACTTTTAATTTTTTTATATTATAATTTATACGATAAAACAAAAATCAGCATTTTTTGATGGAAAACTGTTTGGAAAATTTGCGACCCACTCTACCTGTAATATCTAAGCCCTTGACTGAGCAGGAAAGCGATTTGTATTCAGACAGCTTAAACATTTTTTGAGAGAAACAAGGTGGGTGAGGTAATATCTTTTATTGGACCATCTTCTGTTGGTGAAATAGACAAGCTTTTGAGCTAAACAGAGCTCTTCTTCATATTCTGGGATCAACACAGCTACAACAACATTGTACATATTTCTTTGTTATTTTGGAGGTTTTTCTGATAGTATTTAATTCCAGACATATATAGGAAAAATCTGTTTGCTCAAGATTCAACATAGTCTGTTGGGGGTGTGGTCCAGTGGGCACTAGATTGGGAGTCTGGTGTTCTGGTTTCTGATGCTGGATCTTTACTAACCTGGACCCCAACCCTGCATATGCTTATGCATGTTGCTTAGCTTTACTTCCATGACTTCAGAGTCCTTGCGTAATTTTCAGGATTGGGGCCATACCGTATGATCTTGGGCAAGTCACTTCCCCTCTCACCCCTTGTCTGCCATTTCTTTTTAAATTGCAAGGCGTTCAAGGCAGGAACCGTCTCTTCCTACGTTTGTACAATGACTAACACAATGGGGGCCCTATTCTCAGTTGGGATCCCAAGGTACCTCTGTAATACAAATAAATAATATTACTAACCCTTTTATGAGAATCGGATTCAATCTGTCCACCGGCCACAACAGGGCAGGAAAAACTTAACATCAATGATGTTTCTGGAGAAAAAACAACAGGATTCATCCTTTCCTAGGAAGCAAGAACTACAGAATCCTACCAGCCCTCCGTTTTCCACCCTAGAGAAGCAATAAATGGGACAGGTCCCAATTGTTCTTTCCTCTTCACGTTTGTAATGAACAATACATTTTCACGTATGAGAGTTTGAGGAGCACTTTCCAGTTGTTTTTTTTGTTTTCTCTTTAATTCTTGCATCTTGAAATAAAATTCCCTCCAATTTATCCTGCGAATTCATAAATATTGACATAAAATCCTCTATAGATTTTGTCCCATTTCTTCTCAGATGATTTAATATTAATACTTTTCCTAACCCAATTTTCCCAGTCCTGCTTTCTTCCCCTCCACAACTTCCCCCCACAACCACAAGCTGCAAACCACCTGCCCAACCCGCACTGCTGACAACCCCCCTTCATCTCCTCTCCCTCACTGGCGAACATTAAAATAATTTCTCCTCAGACTTTGCTGTTTTCTATCTAGTTATTGAATGTGGCTATAAAATCTCTTCCGATTCAGTGACGTTCCCCCCCTTCTTTTAGATGCAGCAACATGTTCTTGTTTTGGAGGACCACCGTTGCTCTGTGTCATTGCCCCATGTGGGGGAAGACACAGGAGGGTGGTTAAACTCCCCAGTGATCAATTTTTCCCCTCATGTTTGAGAATCAAATGGCTTCTCCCCTTATGACCATAGAAACTGACATGTTGGCTGATGAAAATGACTTTAATAAACTTCAAACCCAAGAGCCTCCCTGCTTTGGGGGGAACAGTGAATCCCAGCTGCTAATGTCACAGTTGGTCAGCCCCTAACTGACAGGTTACAAATTGACATCAATTTCTTCACGTGTTTTTCTGCCATTTCCCCAACAAGTATTAATATTGCCCAGCTTGTTTACCCTGTCCCAGCTGCTGCCTTCTCTCCTCCTCCTCCCCAGCCCTACCCAGTTCATCCCAAGTACCAGAAGCCAGTCACCTGTCACACCTAACCCCCTCTTCCTGCCTCTTTTAAAGGCAGCTGCATTGACCCAGGGATCCCTGCTGCTCATATCAATGGTAGGGCTGGAAGGGGGTGGGAACAATGACTTTGTTTATTCACTGAATATGAGTATAAAACACCCTTAGATGTTCCCACTTTTCTCTCAAATTATTGTATCTTGCTATAAAATTCCTTCAGAAGTTCCCCTTTTCTCTCAAATTTTCAAATATTCAGGTTTTTTCTGCTTTCTCCCCAATTCCCACAAATATTTGGATAAGATTCCATAAACACTTGCTCCATTTTCTCTCTAATGATCATATCATATCTCCTCAGACTTCCACCTTTTTCTCTTAAGTGACTTAACACAATGGACAGATGTCTCACGGCTCCTAAGGAATTAAATGATGAATGTGAAGCAGCGAGAAGTACTTGATCTCTGCTGGTACCCAGCTCTTGAGAGAAGGGAGGCTAGAGAAGCGATGGCACAGGGGACTAAAAGGTATGGCCCAATTCGTTTTGTTACTGGCAGATTATCCATGTCAGAAACAGCCATTCAGAAATTACAGGGAGCAGTAGGTCTGAGGTAGAAGGAGTGTTGCTGGGAGATGAGTATAACCCAAGGGGTCAAGGATATATAACTGTCATAGATTTCAAAACACATACCAGAGAACTTCCCCAGAGTAATTCCTAGCATATATCTCTTTAGAAAAAAACATCCAATCTGGATTAAAAAATTGGCAGTGATGGAGAATCCACTACAACCCTTGGTAAATGGGTCCAATGGTTAATTACTCTCACCGTTAAAAATGGGCACCTTATTTCCCGTCTGAATTTGTCTAGCTTCAACTTCCAGCCAATGGATCATGTTATACCTCCCTCTGCTAGACTGAGGAGCCCACTATTAAATATTTGTTCCCCTTGTAGGCACTTAAAAGACTGCAGGCAAGTCATTCCTGGACCTTCTGTTACACTAAACAGGTTGAGCTCTTGGAGTGGGCCCCTGGGAAACATAACGGCTCTGGAGCTGAGATGCCGTTCTGGGCCTTTGTGACTGAGCTAGTGGGATTGTGGCCGGGGCACCAGGTTCTGAATGGGAGTCTCTTTTGTTGTTTCAGAGACTGGTGACCTTCGAGGAGGTGGCTGTGGATTCCACCAAGGGGCAGGGGGCTCTGCTGGACCCCGGTCAGTCAGAGAGCCTTCTACCATAACATCATGCAGAAGAACTATGAGAATGTGACCTTGCTGGGTAAGGATTCCAGTCCCCTCGGGGATTAGAAGCTGTGGGGTCATGTCAGGTTGACTTTAGCTCCTGGATCTTCCAGCCCCAACCTTTAGATTTCCAGGGCAATCAGTACTTGTAGAATCCAGGCCCTGTGTGAGAGATATGGCCACCTCCACACCTCCTCCCACAGGAATGGCAATTCATGGCCAGAGCATCGTGTTAATCTGAGTATCCACAGGGCTTCAGCAGAGACAGGCTCCCTGTGTCCCCTGCCTTGGGCTGGTTCCGTCCTCTGAGTTTTCTTTGGCCCTTCTGCAGTGCTGTGACAAGCGAATTATTATCTGCTGTCTGCTTAGGTCATCCATTCCCCTTGTTTGGGGATCTGGGGGTTTACTCCAGGAGACACCCAGCATGTCTCCCTCTTACGGGGGGCTTTCCCATGGCATGTCTGTGAACCTTTTGCCATCTGTGAGGATGAAACGTCCCTCCTGCAAAAAACAAAGGCTGGATGGGACAATGTGGGACGTTCTCTCTGGGAAATAGTCAATGGCGCTGTAAAAACCTCTGATACTGCCCATTACCATCCCATGAGAAGGACCCCCAAACACCACACCGGACCTCATTTCCCATATGGACCCTGAGGAAGAGCCCTTTGCCTCTGACCCTCAGGAATCTTCAGAAAAGGAAACACGGAGCGTCTCCTACACGGGTGAGGAATCAGTCAAACCAAACCCCAAAACTTCCAATGCCCCCATGAGTTCTCCAACCGCTTCCTTGCCTCAGCTCAGTCAGAACTGTAGCCAGCAGATGCCATACCCTCTCATGGCCTCCTATCCACCTTGACTAAGACCTGTGTGTCTTCCATGTTCAGGTGGGTTGGGGAGGCAGAACTGGTCCCCCTGCTCCTTTTTCTTCACTTGCTGGATATCGATCTTGTCAGCTGGTTTTATTTTGTTTGTTTTTCCCCTATTTGCCGTTCACCGTTGCAGCACCAGGAATGACTCATGCCTGGGTTCTCTCTCTTTTTCAGTAGCTGATGGGTTCAGAAGGGAGAATGAGAAAGACCGTCTTCAGCAGGAAGGTCCTGAGCAAATGGAACTGCATGGTACATTATCAGGAAGCGCTGAAGGGGAAATTTCCCAGAGTCCTGAAGAGGAAAAATCCAGTGAGAGTCGGTCTTATAAATGCCCTGACTGTGGGAAAAGCTTCCGATGGAGCTCACGTCTTGCCATTCATCAGCGAATCCACACAGGAGAGAAGCCACATCAGTGCGTCGACTGTGGGAAAAGCTTCAACTGGAAGGCCCAGCTTATCACGCATCAGAGATGCCACACGGGAGAGAAACCCTTTAAGTGTGAGGACTGCGGGAAAGGCTTCATGAGGAGCTCGGTCCTTACTGAACACAAGAGAATCCACACAGGAGAGATGCCTTATAAATGCGAATACTGTGGGGAAAGTTTTACCTGGAGCTCAGCCCTTGCTGTACACAGGAGGATCCATGCAGAAGGGGAACCCTTTTTATGCAAAGATTGTGGGAAAAGCTTCGGTGTGAGCTCAGATCTTAATAAACACCGAAGAGTGCACACGGGAGAGAGACCCTATAAATGCCCCGACTGTGGGAAGAGCTTTAGAGTGAGTTCGAACCTCACGACACATCGGAGGATCCACACAGGGGAGAAACCCTATAAATGCCTTGAATGTGGGCAAAGTTTCCGACAGAGCTCCACCCTTCTGAAACATCAGAGACTACACTTGCAAGAGAGGCCCTATAAATGCCCCGAGTGTGGACAAAGCTTCTGTGTGAGCTCCGCCCTGACTGTTCATCGGCGCATCCACACGGGAGAGAGGCCTTACAGATGCAAAGGCTGCGGGAAAAGCTTCAATAGCAGCTCATCCCTTATCACCCACCAGAGGATCCACACTGGAGAGAGACCCTATAAATGCCCCAACTGCGGGAAGAGTTTCAGTCAGCGCTCAGCCCTGTCTGCACACAGGAGCATCCACACGGGAGAGAGACCCTATAAATGTGACTGCGGGGAAAGCTTCGTTGTGAGCGCCGACCTTCTCAAGCATCAGAGAATCCACACGGGAGAGAAACTCTACAGTTGCCGAGACTGTGGGAAAAGCTTCTGTCGGAGCACAAACCTTGCTGCGCATAGGAGAATCCACATGGGAGAGAAACCTTATAAGTGCCCGGACTGTGGGAAAAGCTTCAGGGGTAGCTCCACCCTTATTACGCATCAGAGATTGCACACGGGAGAGAGACCCTATCACTGCTCTGATTGTGGGAAAAGGTTCAGTCAGAGCTCAGCCCTTACTAAGCATCGGCGAATCCACACGGGAGAAAGACCTTATAACTGCTCGGACTGTGGGAAAAGCTTCACCGACAGCTCACATCTTATTAGGCACCAGACAATCCACACAGGAGAGAGACCCTATAAATGCCTGGTCTGTGGGAAAAGATTCCGGCAGAGCTCGGCCCTTATGAAACATCAGAGACGCCACCTGGGAAACACTGTCCATGTTGACCCTAAGGAGACTGCTTCGGTCATGGCTCAGCCCATTCGGGAAGCCAGGCGGGACGGGAAACCGTGAGGGGTTTGATTGGAGCTCTGCAGCGTCAAATAAAAAAATTTGCAATAGACGTCACTGGAGTATTGTGGGGAAAGGGTTTGCCTCTGCAGGGGAAGCATCAAAGGCAGATGAGGCCGGCTGCTTTGGGAATGGGACAGCAGGAAGCAAAGGGAGGCTTAGGGCAGGTGAATCAGTTGTTCGGGATTTGTGGGGAGAGGGCTGGGAACCGAGAGGGGAATATGTTCCTTGCAGTCTGTAATTCCCTGAATTACCCAAGCTCATTCCGGCCACGTGTGTCAGGCCTGGCAGGAGTGGAGGTGTCGACTGACATGGGCTTTAGCGTTCTCCCTAGTCTGTACTTTCCGTTCTGTGGCTCTCCAGGGCCAGAGACTGGATTTCCCCTGTGTAGGGAGCTGAGAGGCTGAGCCGAGAGACCAGGACTAAGAAGCAAACAGGGATCTGGACTGGTCCTTTCAGCTGTGACCAGATTGGCCCTTAGAGGGCAGACGAAGTAGCCCATTCAGCACTGACCTTCCATAACGCAGTCTGCTGACTCCGGCAAGGACCAGAGATGCCTCAATTCCCCCTGGGCCGCCCCTTCTGATTTGGGCTATGGAACAGCTTCCATATGAGGAGAGATTAAAAGACTGGAACTTTTCAGTTGGAAAGGAGACGACTGAGGGGGGATATGATAGAGATCTATAAAGTCATGACTGACGTGAAGAAAGTAAATAAGGAGGTGTTATTTACTCCTCATAACACAAGAACTAAGGGTTACCCGATGAAATGAACAGGCAGGAGGTTTACAATGAACAAAAGGAAGAATTTCTTGGCACACCACCCAGTCAACCTGTGGAACTCCTTGCCAGGGGATGTTGTGAAGGCCAAGATTATAACAAGGTCCAAAAAAGAATACGTTCATTCACAATAGGTCCATCAGTGGCTATTAGCCAGGATGGGCAGGAAGGCAAAACCATGTTCTCAATTATCCATAGCCTCTGCTTGCCAGAAGCTGGGAATGGGCGACGGGATGGATCACTTGCTGATGACCTGTTCTGTTCATTGCCTCTGCAGCACCTGGCATTGGCCACTGTCAGAAGACAGGATCCTGGGCTAGATGGACCAATGGCCATTCTTATGTTTGTATCTCCAGTCCTCTCTGCCATTCCCACTGGGCAAACACCCCCCTCTGCGTATTCAGATCCCTCCTCACATCCCTTCTGGGCAGTCAAATGTTGCCACCCCTTCGAGGTGGGACTCCCTGAATCCCACTCTGCTCTGACTGAGACTCCAGGCTCCTCCCCAGGCGTCCCCTAGCCGTCACTCACAGACAGCATGGAACAAGGGATGAGAGGGAACCATCCTAATGTCCCCTTCTCCCCTCTACTGTAGTGCTCTGTGCGGAGACAACAGAAACTCTCCCTGCCCCATTCCTCTCTATTCTTCCCTCTCCTATCCCCATATGATGTCCCCAGGGGAATAAAAGCCACTGCTGGGGTCGGAAACACTGACCCTGCTTTACATTTACCTGATGCTGTGGTTTCCATGAATCTGAGCTCCCTGCACTTCCTGCGTTTGCTTTTGTGACTGGACAGGAGTCTCTCACTTTTTTTAACCAGATTCGGTGTCTGTGGGAGTTGGGGGCACCAATGTGCTGGTCTGGGGCTGAAATGCACCATGATGGCCTGGGTTCTGGACATGAGGGCAGTTAGTTTTTACTGTTTGCCTTGAAATAATAAAGTAGAATTTAGTTTCAAAAGCACCCAGAGTCCTTTGTCTGCAATAATGAGTGAAAATGGCCTTTAATGGTGTTTGAGACATTCTAGAAGTCTCTTTGAGGCTTCATTTCGCCAGCCCGGGCTGTCACGTCCTGCCAGATGCTGTTGGCTTCCCTTGGTGCTATACATGGAATCATAGAAAATGAGGGTTGGAAGGGACCTCAGGAGGTATCTAGTTCAACCCCCTGCTCAAAGCAGGGCCAACCCCAACTAAATCATCCCAGCCAGGGCTTTGTCAAGCCAGGCCTTAAAACCTCTCAGGATGGAGATGCCACCACCTCCCTAGGTAACCCATTCCAGTGCTTCACCACCCTCCTAGTGAATTTTTTTTCCTAATATCCAGCCTAGACCTGTAGGCCCAGGCGATCCAATATCGCCCATCTCTCTAGACTGGCGTGTATCTGGACCATGTAGCCAGCATGGCCCGCTGGGCAGTCGCACACAACAATGGTGAGCTCCTGGGTGGGCTCACTGAGATGGACAGTCAGGAAAAGGCATTTAAAAAATGTACTGACTTTAAAGGGGCAGGCGGCTTCCGGTTCCCATGAGCCCGAGGCAGTGGAGTTCACAGTTGTGACCAGAGAGATCAGTGTCCGGCATTTTGGGACAGCTTCTGGAGGAGCATTAGGATTGATGTGGGTAACCCAGTGTCTACCTTCGTGCTGCGTCAACCTCTGAACATCAGCCGTGGCTCACCGCTGCTCCGGGAGGTGGCGTTTCTATGTCAGTGTAACAGGGATCTTACATTGGTGGGGCACAAATTTAAATGCGTACACACATGCATAATTAGGGGGATGCAAAGCAGCTGATGTCAACCTAACTTTGAAGTGTACGCCAGACCCTAGAGTGAAGCAGGAGTGTGCACACTCAGAGGTAGAGACTTAAGTGGCAAGGGAATTTTTACTGCAAAAAGGGTTCTGAGTTTAAGTGCCTACTAGGTTAGGCGGCAGCTGAGCAGGGGTTTAGGCATCTAAATCTGGGGTATAGGTGCCTAACTCACGTTGTAGGTCTGGGCCTAAGTCCGTTGCCCATAGTCACACAATCTGTGTCACAACAAGGAAAGTAACCCCAGGTTTCCTGCATCCTAGGTTAGCAATCTGACCGCCGGCAGAATTGTTTGACAATGAAATTTCCTCTGTGTGTTGCACGCACATTTAAATGAGTAACAGAAAACAAGACCAAACAACAAAAAGGCATTAAGAATTATTACCAGTGGAATTGTTTCGCATACTCTTTTATGAAATTTACACAAATGCCTACATGATTTCAGAGTATGTCTTGTTAACTAAGGCACGTATGAGCTTTTGAGAATTTTACAATTAATATTTAAGTTATATACGGACTTGGCAGCATTTGATTTTTTTTTTAAATTTCAACTGATCATATAGGTGTTTATTTTAAGCATGTTAGATTTGTATTGATTTAAATTTTCACACTTGTTCAGAATGACAGGGGGTCAGACAATAATTATTAAATTACACTAGATATTGAAATTCAAAAACAAAGCTTTATAAACCGTTAAAACACAAATTGTCAACATCACATCAAAATATACAAAGTAAATATCTTTAAATCATACTCTAACAAGGTCTCAAGAAGCTTTGTCCATCTGTAACTTTCCATAATTATTGATAGACATATTTGAATTGGTTTGTGTGTGTACAGTGAAATTATTTACCAACATTTATTGATAAAAATCTAATCCATCCAAACCTACTTATATACCATATCACATTCTCTTAATTTTAATCCGATTTCTTTCCCTATGCAAATGCCTACACACGTCACAGTATCACTGCAAATGCTCAGAGTCATTGTGCTGTATTATTGATATTCATCCTGACGTCTAACACCAGACAGACTAAGTGACGGCAATTTAAGAATTACATTTCCTGTGGCTTTTCACTAGTCTACCAAACAAACGCCCAAAACCACAGGGCTACTAACTACTTTATTCTGATGAGTTGACAAGATAAACGTTTTACTGGAGCTGCAACAACAGAACCACACCATAGCAAAGTGGCAGAGTGGAAAAATTAAGCGGAGTAATTCAATTTTTGTGGTGAATGAGTTTTCAGGCAATGATTTAAAATCATAGCAACTCCTCCACCCTTAGCCAAAATTGCACAGCATCCCAGATTATTGTTTTACCTATTCCCTATATATTTGACCATTTAAATACCAAAGACTAGTTGTCAATAATTGCACAGAGGGGGCTTAGCCCAC
>ML676948.1:1442293-1461686 GCA_007922155.1 Mesoclemmys tuberculata
GGCGCCCTCCGCGGGACAAAAATGGCATTGCAGCCCCCGCTGGTTTTTATGGGGAAAATTGCAGCTTGCACCCTCTGCACGACAAAAATGGCATTGCAGCGCCCGCTGGTTTTCACGGGGAAAATTGCAGCTGGTGCCCTCTACTGGACAAAAACCGCATCTCACCCCCCCCACTCCTCTGACCTCCGCAATCTGCGTGACCTGGGGCTAGGTCAGAGCTCCTTTCAGATATTAGGCCAGGAGCCCAGCATCAAAAAGGATCACCTCGGATTGGTGGGAAAATCTGCTTAGAACCAATCAAAGTCAGGAATTCTAAGCTATCAGGAACAGTGGAATTTTCCCTCCTAGCTGAGCAGTCAGTTTTCAAACAGGTCCTCCCGCAGGCAATATAGGCTCGGTGAGAGGGCTGTTTAGTAGATTGTTGTGAAAACGGAGAGAAAGTGTGTGGGCTGCTGTGTTGCAGTGTCTCAGCAGTTTTTGAAAAGGGAACTGAGTTATTGAGAGCTGATTTGTGAGGCCGGATGAGTGAGCGCTTCCAACCTGTATCAATTTTTGGTGTTTGAGTGAGAGGGTGGAGGCACACACTGGAAACAACATGGGACTGCATTCATCTAGGTGCTAGTTTCTCCAATGTGCCCCTCATAATCTGTTAAGTGAGTTAAGTGATGTGGACATTCGTTGTACCTTTCAGGTTAAAATCTTGTGGGTTGATTCAGCCTAGAGGTGCTTACTTAAGCATAAAATGACTGCTCCTACATCATCAGTAACCAACAGGCTGCTGTGGACCAGCTCAGTGCAAGCTGGGTGGACCCTGTGTGGGGACGGTGATGTAGCTGTGTCTGTTTAACAACCACACTGCACAGAGATTGCTCAACCCATGCTGAAATTCAGCCATATCTGGGGTAGGAGGCAGCAGCTGTTTAACAGCCACATGACACACAGATGGCTCACCCACCATAAAGATGCAGCCCCTTTGGAGTGGGGCAGCAGTTTAACAGCTGCACAAGATCATCTGTCTATCACTGCAATGCAGCCGCCACTGGGGAAGGGCATCTGGGGAAGAGCCACACAGCAATGATGCCCAGGAATCCCTCACTGGCCTCTGACATGCAGACACCCCTGGAGTGGGGGCACAGCCCCTATTAACAGCAGCACAGCAGAAGTGCAAAACTATGGCTCATCCAGCCACTTTTCAGGTGTGTTGCAACTAGCTGCGCAGCCGTGTTTCTCTTGTCCTGGCGGTGCTGAGAACCTGCAACTCGTTTCACACAGGCCGCTGAATCCTCAGGCAACAGCATAGCCCGCTGATTTTCACTGGCAAAATTGGAGCTGGCGCCCTCTAGTGGAGAAAAATGACATCTCACTCCCCCCTCCGAGCTCCCCAATCCCAGCATAACAGGGCCATAGCCTTTCACAGAGCTCAGCCCCGACGGGGATTGCCCACACCAGCGCCTAAACTGGAGCCTGCAGGTGATGGGCGAGACCTGGGGGAAAGTGACTCTACACAAAGGGCCCCTTTCAGGGACCTGCTGATGAGTTTGTACTGGAGGGGGGAGGAATCCCCTGGGTGTTTTGACTTTCTGGGTTCAATCCTGCAGCCTGCAGCGGTGGGGAAAGTGATGCAAGCTCCCCCTTCCCCCTGCTGCTTCTAGAGGAAGGGGGGAGGCCAGAAGTTCCCTGAACAAGTGCGGAGCGTTGGGGAAGGGGGAGGCTGCGAAGGATGGGCAACAGTTACCCACCGTTTAATTCACAGATGAGACCCGCAAGATGCCGAAAGGCGAGAGGTAGCAAAGTCCGAAAGGAGACTCTCCTCTCCGCATTTGCGCCCCTCCCGCTTGGGACCAAGGGGATCCGCTTCTCTTCTCACCGCAGAGGCAAAGGGATAAACGCAGGCGCGTCCCCCGGGGTCCCTCTTGGCCCTGTGGCCAAGCCCGCCAGGGAGCCGTTTCTGGGGCCGTATCTGGGCTGCAAAGGCCCTTCGCCAGCAGCCGCTGTGGGGATCCGCCGGGGCCGCTGAGCGCCCCGCCCGGGTTTCGTGCCCTGCTCACGCTGCCGGTGCAAACACACAGGCCGCCCCGCGCCGCCCCTTGGCCAGGGGGATGCCCTGGGCGCGTGGGAACCCGCTGCAGCTGCGGGGCCCCGCGGAGGGGCTTTGTGACGGCCGGGGAGTGGCGCTCCGGCTGCGACAGCCCCCCCCGCCTGGGCGGGAGACGGGCAGCCTGGGCCCGCGCGGGCCGGGGCGCAGCGCCCCTCGGGCGGGGGGGTGCGGGGGGGGCAGGCTGCATAAGCGCTGCGGGAGGCGGGCCGGCCGGCGGCGTGGGAAAGTGCGTGTGTGCGGCTCCCGCGGCCGCCCGGCGCGCTGTGCGCGGGCACAGGAAGGGGGGCGCTGGCTGCTGGCGCGGGGCCGGGAGCGGAGCCGCCAGCCGAGATGTTCCTGCTGCTCTGGCTGCGCCTGCCCAGCCCGGCTGCCGCGGCCGGGGCGCCTCCAGGTGAGGGGGGGGCGCGGGGAATCCGGGGGGGGGGCCCGGGGGACCCGGGGGGGGGATCGGCTTTAACTCGCCGCCCTCTTCCTGCCCGGGGCGGCCGGAGGGGCTGGGGCAGGGGCCACGAACGGGCCTCCGGGGCTCCGCGGCGGCGGGGGGGCTTGCGGGGCCGTGGGGTAGAAAAGGGGGGACGAAATCCGAGCCTCTAGGGCAGCGAGAGCGGGAGGAGGGAGCCGCGGCTCGGGGGAGCGGGGCGAGCGGCGGGGGGTGATGCGGAGTCCGGAACATCGCCCCGCAGCGCCGCCCCTGAGCGCGGAGCCGCCCAGATCCCACCGCGCTCGGGAGCCTCCCCCCGTTGATGTGCGGAGCGTCTGTGTCTGCTCCACCAGACCCTCCAGGCCTGCCCGGCTTGGCCCGAGCGTTGCCTTCCTGGAATAACGCGACCCCCCAACGAAGCTGGCAGATCTCCTGGAAGGAGCAGGGGCCTTGCTGATTTCGCTGGGCAGAGGAACCCGGCTAGTCCTTTGCAAGGGCTCTGGCCACCACATGCACAGGGAGGGGATCCCCGACCTCTGACCTTCAGAGTATTTTGTGCTTCAAAAAAGCCTGTGTTTTCCAGCAATACTGCTCTGTCTGACGCTCCCAGGGTGCCACAACAGCTCCAGAAATGGGGAGAAAAGGGCTGTCAAATTTCATTCCCAAATTTAAATCCCTAAGGAGCACTTTCCCATCAGTCGTTAGTATGACAAACTCCCACCGGAGCTAAAAACCACCACAAACTTCTCCCCTCTGTGTTCCCAGTGCCAGTCGACTTCTTAGTCCTGCCTTCATTAACCAGCCCACAATCCACAGCAGGCATCAAGGCCTGGATCCGTGAAAGGACTTAGGTACAACACGCTGGTCCACAAAGCCTGTGTTAGTCACCTAGGCTCCCTCGCCAATGAATGGGGAGAGACAGGTGCTTAGAATGGGACCCAAGTCTGGGCCACAGAGAGGTGCCTCTCTGCTTGTGATCCACAAACTGGGGGGAAATAGGGGCTTCTCCAATTGACTCATACATAGAGACCAGTCTAGTAATATGCTCAGAAGAAGGGTAGGAGAATCAATACTTTCTAATTACTCATATAAAATCCCCTCAGATTTTGTCCCTATCTCTCTCATTGTCAAATACGGGTAAAAAAATGTCCACAGATTTCCCTCTTCCCCTCTCTTAATTATTTAGTATGGACACATATGCACATTTTAATCTTTAATGATCAAATGTTGATATAAAATTGCCTTTAGATTTTGCCATTATCCAGATAATTGTTGAATATTGGTAGAAATGGAACTCAGTTTCCTACTTTCACTCTCTGATTACCAAAAAATCCACATGAAATCCCCCAGATTTTTCTCTTTTTTCTTTCTTACTATGAATATGAATGTCAAATCCCCTCAAATGTTGCTATTTCTCCTCTAATTCTCAAATCCTGATATAACCTCCCTCAGATTTGGAGGTGCCTTCCCTTTTTGAAATGCAGCAAATTCCCCTTTTCTTAATATGAAGGAAAACTGTTGCCCTGAGTCATTCCCCAGATGGGATGAGGGGGTGTCAGTTTGTGGCAAGTGGTTGGATTTTCGGAGACCAGGGGAATGCAGCCGATTGTGGTGGGAATGTGGTGGCTGTTCTTTTTATGTATTGAATACTTACATAAAATCCCCTCATATTTCCCCCCTTCTCTCACACAATTGGAGATTGTTGCTGCTTTTTTCTCATGTTATTGAATATTTAGGTTTTAGCCCATTTTCTCCCTAGTGTTCAAATATTGATATATTATCTTCTAAAATTATGCCTCATTTTATAGCTATCTAGTAATGATTTAACATCCTCAGATTTTGCCTTGTCTCTCTAATTATCTGATATCAACATTAAATCTCTTCAGATTTTTCACCTTTCTCTCTGATTTTCAAATATTGCTATAAAATGCACTCCGATTTTGACCCTTCCCCTATTATCAAATATTAATATAAAATCCCTCAAACTTTCCAGCTTTCTTGTCTAATTATTAAATATTGTCCTAACACCTCTCAGTGCTCTTGAGCTATTAAACACTCAAATCTCACCAAATTTTTTCCATTTTCTCTCTCATTTTTGAGCGTTGACGTAAAATCCGTGCTAATCTTGCTGTTCTATTTTTCTCCTTATGGAATATCGATTTAAAAATCTTCTCAGACTGTGCACTTTTCCCACTTGTTTTCACTGTGGCACCTTCTCTTCATTTTTGAGGGAAACTTGCCCTGAGTCAGTAGCCCAGATTGGAGGGCCCTGCAGGGCGAGTGAGTGGAGCAAGTGCCCTCTACTGAGACAGTCCAGCCCCAGTTTTCCGTCTCCCAGCTCCTATCAGCCCAACTAAGCTCCCCATGAGCTGCCAATCGCCTGCCCCAGCCCCACTGCTCCCCCTCCAACCACTACAGAACCTTCCATCTCCATCCTCCTCCCCTGTGTCCCCTCTTAAAGCAGTGGGGCCCAGAGCTGCCCGTGTCAGTGGCAGGGCCGGGGGTGGGGTAAATGCTTGCAGTTTATTTACCAAATATTTATATAAAATCTGCTCCGGTTTTGCACTTTTCTCTCAAATGATTGAATATTGATATAAAATCCCTTCAAGGACAATGTCAGGGAGGATCCCCCTAAGTGGCTTTTTTGATTCTCCTTTTTTTAGCATTTGCTTCAGAGACTTGGTTACTGAGGGGGAGAGGAGGGTTAAAATCTCTTGAGAGAGTTAGTCCTGGTGGGAGCGGCTGGGTCTGTGCAGTAATAAAGTGGCCAAGGGTTTTTCCAGAAAAGCAGAGTCTAGAGTGTCTGTCTGCAGGGAAAGACCCGGTGGAGATCATGGGTGTGAAATGCACTAAAGCCCCTTCTGAAACCTCCCCTGTTGCCCTTCTCACCCTGACAGGCTGCAGAATAAAGGCCATGTTTCACTCCAGCTCATCCCATCCTCTGGGGGGACAGGCAAGAGAAATGACAGTGGCGGAGGTGGCTCAGGTAAGGGTTTTTCAGTGCACTGCTGAGGGGGGATGTGTTGGGAAGGAGGAAAAGGCAGTAGATGCATGAGAGAGAAGAATGTGAAGAGGGCACCCACCTGCATCCTCCAGAGAGATCAGAGAATCACGGAAATATAAGGCTGGAGGGACCACGACAAGGCATTTAGTCCAGCCTCCTGCACTGAGACAGGACCAAGTAAATCTAGACCATCCCGGACAGGTGTTTGTCCAACCTGTTGTTAAAAACCTCCAGTGAGGGGGATTCCACAACCTCCCTTGGGAGCCTGTTGCAGAACTTAATTATCCGTATAATTAGAAGGTTTTTCCTAATATCTAACCTCAATCTCCCTTGCTGCAGATTAAGCTGATTTCGTCTTGTCCTGCCTTCAGAGGACATGGAAAACAATTGATCACCGTCCTCTTTATAACAGCCCTTAACGTATTTGAAGACTGTTGTCAGGTTCCCCTTTAGTCTTCTTTTCTCAGGACTAAACATACCCAATCTCATTAACCTTTCCTTATAGAGCAGGTTTTCTAAACCTTTCAACATTTTGGTTGCTCTCCTCTGGACTCTGCCTAATTTGTCCACATCTTTGTGAAAGTTGTGGTGCCCAAAACTTGACACAGTGCTTTAGATGAGGCCTCGCTAGTGCTAAGCAAACTGGGAAAATTACCTTCCATGTTCTACATACAACTCTCCTGTTAATACACCCCAGAATGGTATTACCTGTTTTTGCAACTGCATCACATTGCTGATTCATAGTCAGTTTATGATCCACTATAAATTCCTCCCACCCCTCCGGTTCTTTTCGGCAGTACACTGCGTACCCAGTTATACCCAGCTGTGCATTTGATTTGCCCTTCCTAAAATTACTACTTTGCGCTTGTCTTTACTGAATTTCATCATGTTGATTCCAGTCCAATTGGTCACAGTCGTTCTGAATTCTAATCCTGTCCTCCAAAGTGCTAACAACTCCTCCCATCTCAGCGTCATCTGCAAATTTTATAAGCATGCAATCCACTCTATTATCTTAGTCATTAATGAAAACCCTGAGTAGTACCCAGCCCAGGATGGACCTCTGTGGGACCCCAGTAAATACGTCCCCTCAGCTGGACAGTGAACCATTGATAACTACTCTTTGAGTACAGTCTTTCAATCAGTTTTGCACTAATTTTATAGTAATTTCAAATAGTCCACATTTTCTTAATCTGTTTATGACAATGTCATGTGGGATTGTGTCAAAAGCCTTATTAAAATCTAGACATATCATGTCTACAACTTCCCCTATATTCACTAGGCCAATATCCCCATGAAAAAAGAAAATTAGATTGGTTTGGCATAATTTGTTCTTGATATATTCATGTTGGTTTGTAATCCTATTATCTTCTTGTTGCTTATAAAATAATTGTTTAATTATTTGTTCCAGTATCTTTCCAGGTTTGATATTAGGATGACTGGTCAATAATGCTCCAGCTTTCTCCCTTTTTAAAGATAGCTATTTATGCATCCAAGGATCACATTAGCTCTTTCAGCCACAACATCACACATGGAGCTTGTGTTTGGTTGATTATCCATCATGACACCAAAATCTTTTTCAGAATCACTGTTTCCCAGGGCAGCGTCCCCCATTATGGAAGTGTGGCCTGCATTTTTTGTTCCTAATCCAACTCTGTCTCCTTACATCCATCTGTTGGGAATAGGGCAGATGTTTGAGTTCCTACTAGTGCTGTGTCCCTGGACCATGTGGTGGGTCTCCCTCTGTATCAGTCTCTGGCTAGTAGATAAATGTGAATGGCCCTCTGTCTCCTGGAAGGGTCAAGGACTGTCTTTTTCTCCCTACACCTGGAAGCCTCCAGGCTGCTTTGCATGAGAAAGGATTATTTTACTGTGCTCCTCCCAGAGTTTTTACTTTTTTGGCCCTCTGCCCCCATGAATAGGCACTGGGGAAGCAGTGACCAAATGGGGGACCCTTGTTGTTTTCAGAAGCCAGTGACCTTCGAGGAGGTAGCCGTGTATTTCACCCAAGAGGAGTGGGCTCTGCTGGACCTGGGCCAGAGAGCCCTCTACAGGGACGTCATGCAGGAGAATTATGAGAATGTGATGTTGCTGGGTAAGGATTCCTGCCCCCTCGGGTATTAGAAGCTGGGGATGGGGGAGCGTAGTACCCAGTTGACTTCTGGTCAGGGTTCTCTCCTGGTCCTTTAGATTTAAAGGGGCTCAGGATATGCACCCCCAGCCTGCCTATGTGATAGTGGTGTCCTCTTACCCGGGCAACTTCTTTGGTGACTTTCTACTTCCTGCTAACTTGCCCCAGTCCAGGATTATCCTCTTGTGAGGAAGTTTTTTTTTCCCTTGGCAAGAACAAGCCTCAGCCTGTTTTGCAACCTTCAGCTGCTGGCTGAATCTCTCCTATACAGCTGATACGTATCTGTTTCCCTTTGTCATTGCAGAGGGGATAACACATTCTCCCAGTGCCCAGAACTGAGTGAGAAGGACCGCCCCATCCACCCCTCCTTCCATGGAATAGGGGAGTCAGTACACATTGGAAATACTAATTCCTCCAGCCCCAGAGCTTTCAAAAGGCAGAAAGGCTGAATTTGCATCCGTGTTCACACAGCCATGGGCATACAAACTCCTTCCCCCTCCCCACCCTTCTTGGGACTGGAGATTTAGAAGTAGGCAAAGGATTTAACACCAAGGCTATGTCTGAGGGATCCAATTCCCCACTGGCCGAAGATCCTTGACTCTCCTAAAAGGAGCGCAGTACCCCTACTGCCCACACACACCTACATTTGACTCCTAAAGAATATCTGTAAGCGTGTTCCCATGCATGTTTCACTAGCACAAACAGTGACTGGGTCAAAATTACAAAGCTTTCTATGTGGAAATATTCTCCATACCAATTATTCACCTTGACCTCATAGAATCATAAATGATAAGACCAGAAGGGACACTGTAATCATATAGTCTGATTTCCAGTATAACACAAGCCATAGACTTCCCTAAAGCCACAGGTCTTCTCACCTGTTTCCTTTCCCCTTGAGCAGGATTTCCGATTCCCAAACCTGAAGTGATCTCCCAACTGGAACGGGGAGAAGAGCCGTGGGTCATGGATCTCCAGGGCTCGGAGAAAAGGGGAATCCTGAGATGCAGCCACACAGGTAAGGGTGTCCGTTAAACCCAACTCAGAAAACATCGCTAAATGAAGGAAACATCTGGGATTCTCATAAAGCCCTCATGAACGCCCCTAGTTCTGTCCCCAGGAAGGGTCATATCCACAAGGAAGATGTGAGTTATGGCTTCCCACCCACTCTGATTGACACCTGACATTAACTTTCTCTCTGCTGACTGCCCTTTCCTCTTAATGTTCACGGGGGATGTGGTGGCTGAATTTGTTCCCTCTTCTCTCAACTCTAGGAAGGGATTTGGGGGAATTCAGCTCCTGAATTTTTCCATCTCCCCAACAGCTTATTTGATTTATTTCTACCTCATCACCACCTTTGCATTTCTCCTTTCTGAGTTTTCCTTGCTTCTCGGCACAGAGAGTGATTCATGTCTAGATTTTCTCTTTATCCCAACAGCTGATGGGATCAAGAATGAGAATGAAGAGGCGAATCCTCAGCTGGGAGGTCCTGAGCAAGTGGAACTGCATGGGCCACTATTGGGAAGCACCAAAGGAAACATCAGTTGGAGTCTTGGGCAAGGAAAAACCTGTGAGAGTCAGTGTGGCACAGAGAGGCAGCTAGTGAAGAAAGTGGATAAATCCACTAATTGTGGACGAGGTCTGAAGCACCTCAAGAAAACCAGAGTCCAGAGGATCCACATGGGAGAGAGACCAAGTACATGCAGTGAGTGTGGGAAAAGCTTCAGTAGTCATTCACACCTTCTTATACATCAAAGAATCCACACAGGAGAGAAGCCCTATAAATGCCCCCAGTGTGGGAAAAGCTTCAACCAGAGTCCAAACCTCGTTACACATCTAAGAATCCACACTGGAGAAAGACCCTATAAATGCCACGAATGTGGGAAAAGCTTTACTGCAAACTCCACCTTTATTAAACACCAGAGAATCCACACGGGAGAAAAACCTTATAAATGCCCCGACTGCGGGAGAAGCTTCAATCAGAGCTCAGACCTTATCAGACATCAGAGACTCCATACGGGAGAGAAGCCCTATAGATGCCCCGACTGTGGGAAAAGATCCAGTGACAGCTCAGCCCTTATTGTACATCAGAGAATCCACACCGGAGAGAGACCGTACCGATGCCCTATCTGTGGAAAAGGTTTCACTTGCTCTTCACACCTTATTACGCATCAGAGGACCCACACAGGAGAAAAACCATATAAATGTCCTTACTGTAGGCAAAGGTGTCGTGTAAAATCAGCCCTTATTATACACCAGAGAATCCACACAGGTGAGAGACCCTATACGTGCCCAGACTGTGGGAAAACCTTTAGCAGTCGTTCACATCTTAATTCTCATCAGAGAATCCATAAGAGAGAAGCACCTTGTAAAAACCCTGACTGTAGGAAAAGCTGCGCAGAAAGCTCATCTGTTATTATGCAGTAGGAGACGAACTCAATAATTGAAATTTATTTTGGATTATGTTTGTCCACTTTAATCAGGAATAACTATTCTGAAAGCAGCACGGCCACACTGCATTGTTATACTGGTTCAAGCTACTACCCTTTTGAACAATTGAATCCACACAGCAGTTCATTTTTTTTTTAAATAAGCGCACTGCCTTCTGAGCAGATGCCCCATGCTGCTATATTCTGCACTTGGCTCTATGTATTCTGGGATTTTCTCATGGTGCATTGTGGGATAGTGACCCAAAGCCACTGGAATTCTGGGACTTGGGGTCAAACTCACAAATTCCAAGATTGCTTTCACACCATCCCATCGTTCATCGGACTTTTGTGAGCCAGCCCCATTGTCAAGCCTCTGTCAGGCAGCATGAAGGGAACATCACTGAGTGCTGTGAGCCTGACACTCATTAACACAAACAGACTGGTGCACAAGTACTGGCAGTCTGGCACCTGGGGGGGATTTGGACGCCTTGAGAGATAGCCATGGTGGTGCTGCACCAATCTGGGTGATACAAATAGAGGAGGAAGACAAAAGCAATAAGCAGAGCTCACCCTAGACCAGAAGCGGCAGATCGCCTATCTGAGAGTTCCCTTCAGCAATAAGCACGCAGTCTTTCCTCTCTAGATGCTCACTACTCTGCCAGTGGCTTCTGGGCAATAGCTAACCAATCTGGTGTCAATAAATCAACTTTTGGGGCCGTCATGGAGGCAAATTCAGAAGCTGTTGCTAGGCCAGGTCATAAAGCTTGGCAAGACATAGGAAGTTATTGAATAACCTGTAAGGCTGGGGTTCCTGAATTGTATTAGGGCCATTAATGATACCCACCTGCAAGACCGCAGAGATCTGAGATATTTTGCCATAGTGCTGCATGGCCTTGTTGATCCCTGTGGAAAGTTCACCAGAATTAAAGGGAGGTGGTCTGGAAAGTTCCATGGTGCCAATGTTGTTAGACACTCCACCCTTCTTTTCTGCAATGAGACTGGAACTTGCGCTAGGTACTGCTAAGGACATTAATAATGTGATTCCTCCTGTCATTCTGGGAGACCCAGACTACCCTCTGCTTCCCTTGCTTATGATGCCTATTACTAAACACTTGGGTAGGAGGTAGGAGCTCTTTTAACTACACCGTGAGTAGCTCCAGAATATAGTGGCATGGGCATCGGTAAGACTGAAGGGTAGGTGGAGGTGCCTCATGACAAGGCTGGAGTGTTGCTGAGCAATATCTGCCTCTTTGATATAGGTGCTTGCTGCGTTTTGCACAACATCTGTGAGAGCAAGTGAAAGACCCTTACTGATCGGTGAGAGGTGGAGGTGAAGAAACTTTCTGAATATTATGAACAGCCAGAAAGACTGCCTCTGCTAAATGCCATAACTGGTCAGGGACACATGGTCAAAGACATGTTGTTCTCCTCCTTTGAAGCTAAGGGGCAGTGAGAAGAAATGTATATAACTTGGTATTAGGATTGAATATTGATTTGTGTAGGACTTTATTGTGCTTTGTGCAAGGATTTTATGAACCTTTTCAGTTGTAATTAAATAATAAATAGCTGTAAATAAAAAACCTTTGTTGAACTTAGCCCAGCACAAATTTTACAACAATAAAACCGTGGTGTATTTGCCGAAAGCGCTGAGTGCACAACTTTGTGCCAATGGGGTCATAAGTATGTTTTGAGAAGGGGTGACCATTCTCCATGTCTTGTTGTGCCAGGTGGCAAAGGAAGGTTCTGTCCCCTGTGGGTGGGGAAGCAAAGGGGTGCTCCCTATGCAGCGTTCTCAAGGAGTTCTCAGCACATGGCTAGGTTGGGGTGGTGGTTGTGAACAGAGCACCACTGTTCTCCAGCAGAGCTGTCTGCCGCTGCATAATCTCCAGTAATTGCGCCTGCAGTGGTTGTCTTTGTCAAAGTGTTCTCTCCATACTTCTTCCTGTCCCTGATATCATGGTGAATGCAAGTGTCCCTCCACTTTTCAGTGTTCTGCCTGTGTTGGGGTGCTGCCTTGAAGTCACTGAACCTATCCTCTGTCTCTTCCGCTTTGCACACAGATTTTTCCTAGAGTTCAGCGACTGACAACGCTTTTGTCCATGGGGTCCGCAGTGTATCAAGGTGTAAGGGGGGGCAGAGAAACAGCACAAGTAGTTACTGTCCCAGTAATAGTCTCTGTGGCAACAAAGATAAAATGGTGCATTTTACTCCATTTTTGAATTCCATTTCCATGGGCTCCGCACAGCCAGGGGGTAAGCATAGGGGTGGTGAGACACTTTCCACCTTTATAGGAGCCCTGTACCAATTCTGGTTGTGGGGAGGGGATGGGAGGTAAATGGGTGGATGTTTGGAGGAGGGATGGCAGAGGACCTGTGCACCTCTGCTGGATGTCCTTACATTGGAGAATGTTACCCTGAGGTGTGTCCCCTCGACCAGTCAAAGAAGATTGTTCAAAAAGGCAAAGGATAAACTGGGAAGTTATGCAACACTGCAGTTTGCCAGGATGGTGTCCCCACATCTAGTGCAGGCATGGAAGGGAACCACCACTTGCATGGGTAGCCTTGAGAAAACGGCATTGCTGTGCCACGTGCATGCAAAAAATGGACTATTCTCTTTGCCTTAAGCTCTCTTGTATAGCAATTGCAGATCAGTACAAAGTGTGCTGCAAAATACACTTTTGCTGTAATTGCTCTGTACCCCAAGGGTTTAGCAATGCTGCAGGTGTGATTTGAAATAGCCACAAATGCCTTATGATGTCTATGCATTTTGAAATGTCTTTGTAGCCTAATTTGGGCAATCTACCTAATCACCTGTAAAGGAAGCTAAAAGTTAAAGGCATTGATCCAACTGTGAGCTAAAGTACTTTTTCTCTGGCTTTTTCTCATCCTCTATCTGCCACTGCAATAAACATGCCTGCCATGCAATGAGTTTGATTGGTTGTGTTTTGTTTGGTTTTGAACCACGTTGGCGACACCATCTTGAGTACAGAGTGGGCCTGGTGATCACCAAGAGGGAGAAGGAGCGTTAAGCGGCACAGGAACAGGTGTGGTGGGTTGGCACATTCAACTGATGGCAGTGGCACATTTAGCTGACGGCTGTGAAATTTGATATTTCAGAGAAATAGATGCTTTGGCGCTTAAATTTTCTGGTGAGAATGCGAGTTTGAGTAGTGTGGCGTAGGCCTTGCTGGTGCCCTAGACATAACTAGCAGTGTGAACCAAAGGCTGCGAACCAGAGTAGGCCTGGCCTTGTCAGAATACTAACACACCTATTGGCTAACCAAGGAAGCACATCCCAGACCGGAGAGGATGGTACGAGAACACGCAGAGTTCTCAAGTAACTAGATAAACAAATTCCCAAGAAATTGTACAGGTACAAACTGGAACCTCGTAAAATAAGGGTGGGAAGGCAGGATAATGGATGAGGATATTTTGTTTGAACCAGCAGGTACAATGTATAAGGGTGGTCATGAACAATATCTGGAATGTAATACGTAACTTGTTTGTATCAAGGTATAAAAGAAGTTATTGGAGGGGCAACCTGGTATCAGCAGAGAGGACAAGACCATGGTGTTGAGTCACCTTGTCATGGGCAAGCGTTAGCATCTCTGTGACCTGTTGGAGAGGGCGCTGGCACCATGCTTTGCTGACAATAAACATGGCCGATCGCCACTGAACGAAGCCTGTGGTTTTTCTTTATGAATAACATCGAGGTCTGCTGAGTCAGTAAACTCCCTTCTCTGCTAGTGCAGCTGACATCAGAGCTCCAAGAATAGCAGCTCTAACATCTTAGCTGTGTTGCCAACTCTCATGACATTTTCATGAGGCTGAGGATAATTCTTGTTTTTCCTCAAAGCCCCAGCTCCTGGACTCCCATGAATATGTGATGATTTCAGCCTTCATTCTTAAAGAAAAAGTAAGTTTCTAGCCCTCGTGCCTGTGGGGTATGGTGACCCCGGTGCACCCTGAAGACTTCAACAGCCTTCTGGTACGTCTGCCTCAGCTCCTTGATTTTAGCATGACACTGCTGCGTGTCCCTCTCATGCCCCTTCGCAGGCGTGCCACTAACAATCACCCCGTGGGCATTGAAATGTTGATGGCTGGTGCGAAGCTCTGACAGCACAGCCTTTTCCCCCCTCCTACTTAGCAGATCCAACAGCTCTGGTGCATGGAATTAAAAAAATCCCTGGGCTTTTAAATGGGCCAGGAGCCCATAGCTGCATACCTTTAGGGCAGCGGAGTTCAAAACTGCCGACCAGAGCAGTCAGGAAGGGCATTGTGGGACACCTCCTGGAGGCCAATTAGGGTGACATAACCAAGCACGGTGTCTACACCAGTGGTTCTCAAACTTTCCAGGCTACTGTAGCCCTTTCAGGAGGCTGATTTGTTTCCAGTACCCCCAAGTTTCACCTCACTTAAAATCTACTAGCTTACTAAATCAGACATAAAAATACAAAAGTGTCAGAGCCCAACTGCTTCCTTTCTCATTTTTACCATATAATTAGAAAATAAATCATGACCCCAGGTTGAGGAACACTGATATAGTCTATAGAGCAGTATTTGCTAGTGGTTTTCATGGAGCCTGTTGTAAAACTAGGCAAATATCCAGATGAGTTGACGTACCCCCTGGAAGCCCTCTGCGTACCCCAGGGGTATGTGTAGCCCTGATTGAGAACCACTGGTTTACACTGATGTGGCATCGCTCTAACTATAGCGCAAAAAGCTCTACGCCATTCATCGAGGTGGCTTTATTTTTTCAGCCTAGCAGGTGAGTTATATTGACAGAAGGAGCATTTCAGTGTGTGCCCCTCCACTGGATCTGGGCAGTGGGCTATACGGGACCTTAACGCCACAGCCCAGGGGAGAGGGGGTTAGATGGACCATCCAGTGATGAGTTCCAAGCCCCTCTGCTACCCACCCCCTATTTTGACAACCGCTGCAGATGGGTCACCCTACCTGTGGTAATTTTTATCTCCTCTGCCCCTACCTATCCCAGGGTTTCCCCCTCTGCCACTGTCTGATGGCGCATCCTTCCTTTCGAAATCCAGCTCCTGCACCTTTTGCCCGGTTTTATCTATCTGCCCCTCACCTTCCCCTCCCTCTGCCTGTTTGCCCCAACTCTGGATAGATTCTGTCTCCTGCGAAAAAACTGCCCATCCCTCCCCTCCACTTTGACCCTTCTGCTCCCCTTTAAAACTTGTGCAGGGCCGCTTTGGGCGGCAAGTCAGAGCTGAGTGAGGGCAGAGGCTTCAGCAGATGTTCCTGACCATGTTCCACTCCATCCAGGCTGCTCAGTGACAGCAAAGCAGCCCATTTTCCCCTTTTCCCCAAGAGGATGGGTTGGGCAGGAGCAAAATATGGATGAGCAGCCTGTAAGGAAAAGGGGAAAATTTCAGAAGAGGCTTTATGGGGGGGCAGTTGTAGCCACCTGGGTCCCAGGATATTGGAGGGACACAGTGGGTGAGGTGATCTCTTTTATTGGACCAACTTCTGTGGGTGAGAGAGACATGCAGTCTGTTTCACACCCTGAATCTCCCCTGGCTCTTTGCTCTGCAGACAGACACTCTAAGCTTTGGCTACAGCTAGGGCTACACTGCCTGGGCGGATATCCAGGGAAGGACACAGGAAGGGGCTAGATTTGCTGCTGCAGAGAGAGCAGCTGTTATATGTATCCGGTGCTGGCTGGGGTGAGGCAGGAAGCAGGGAGATTTAAGAACTCCCAGGCATTTCCGCATTGCACTAAACAGATCCTCATATTTATTGCTGGAACAGGGGCTCAGAGATTGGTGCGGCTCCATGGTCAGAGGGAGAAGAAGCAGCTGCTGCCTCCATTGTGATCAAGCCGGAGCCTGCAGGTGAGGGGAGACCAGGGGAAACTTGCCAGGGTCGGGCAAGAAAGTGACTTTTCAGGAGAAGAGCCCAGGGAGCCTCAGATCTCGCTGCCCCTGGGAATCTGCTGCTTTGCTGTGAAGGCACCTGCAGGAAGGATGGCAGCTGCCTTCACAGCAACCAAGGCTCTGCCCTCATCTGGGCTCCAGGGCCAAAGCAGGGACAAAGGGACCATGGCCGGGGCCAGAGTGGGATTTCCCCTTTGTCTTTCTGGGGGGTGACGTGGTCAGGAATGTTACAGCTGAAAAAGACCTAGAGAGAGGAAGGGAATCATAGAAGATGAGAGTTGGAAGGGACCTCAGGAGGTATCTAGTCCAACCCCCTGCTCAAAGCAGGACTAACCTCAGCATTTTACCCTCCCATCAGCATTTTATTTCTTAGTATAATTGACTTAGTGTAATTGACTAGTGGCAGAAAGGTGTGATTAGAGTTTTATCAAATACAGACCTTTGCCAACGACGTGCTGCCTTCAACCTAATCCTGACAGACATCAACATTTACTTTAGACGAGGAAGTGAAATGAATTTTTAAAGGTGTCCTGAAAAAAGATAGAGTAATTTTCTGATCATCGTTTCCTTGTGATCAATACAAAAAGCCTGGCAGCTATTTTATTTTTGATTCATTAAACATTCTGGTCTTCAGAATCCTAATTTTTCAGTCCAATGAATATAGTAAATTAAACCTGATTCTAGCCCTCGATTTCTTTCTATCTATCTATCTATCTATCTATCTATCTATCTATCTATCTATCTATAAGAAGTGACATTTTTCAGTCAGTTTAAGCATATTTTTAAACCTGGTTGGTTTTGTAGCATTAATCCCAAACATGCAAAGGAAAAGATCTGTTTTTCAGATTCAGCACCTCCATCTTTACTGAGAATCTGAGGCTTGATCTGCACGAGGAACTCCTGTCGGTGTCACTACGTCACTCAGGGGTCTGGAAAATCTGCAGCCCTGAGCAACATAGTTATACCAGCCTAACCCTCTAGACAGCGCTTTATCGATGGGAGGGCTTCTCCTGTCCACATAGCTACCAGCTCTAGCAGAAGTAGAGTACCTATGCTGATGGGAGAAGCTCTCCCATCGGCACGCATCTTCACAAAATGCTATGGTGGTGCAGGTATAGTGGTGGAGCGCTGGAAGTGTAGACAAGCCCTGAGAAAGTTCTCTCTCTCTCTCAAAGCAGGTGATGGGATGGTGAGCAAATGGAAGTGCAGAGAAAACTATTGGGAAGATCTGAAGGAGACATTTCTCAGAGTCCTGAGCAGGGAGAAGCCCATGAAAATCAGCACAGGCTGGAAGTGCAGCAAGAAAACTCTCCCGAGGAGAGATGGGGTAAACCCACTGACAAAGGGGGAGGTTTCGAGGACCTTAATGAAGATTTGATCCAGTCAGGAATCGGCACTAAAGGGAAACTGTATGAACGTGCTGAGTGCGGGAGAGGTTTTGATCGGAGATCACATTTCATTGTGCATCAGAAAGTCCACACGGAAGAGAGATCTTATAACTGCCCCGAGTGCGGGAAAATCTTCAGTAATGTCTCATCCCTTATTGTTCATCGAAGAGTCCACACAGGAGAGAGACCCTATAACTGCTCAGAGTGTGGGAAATCCTTCACTCAGAGCTCAACTCTTATTGTGCACCAGAGAGTGCACACAGAGGAGAAACCCTATAAATGCCCCAACTGTGGGAAAAGTTTCAAGCGGAGCTCAACCCTTTTTTCCCACCAGAAAATCCACACAGGAGAGAGACCTTATAATTGCCTTGAGTGTGGGAAAACTTTCAGTCAAGGCTCAAACCTAATTAAGCATCAAAGAATCCACACGGGAGAAAGACCCTATAACTGCCTTGAGTGCGGGAAAAGTTTCACTCGGAGCTCACACCTCATTAGACATCAGAGAATGCACACTGGACAGATGCTCTGTAATTGCCCCGACTGTGGGAAAAACTTCAGTGACAGCTCAGCTGTTATTCGACATCAGAGGATCCACACAGGAGAGCGACCCTATAAATGCCTCGAGTGTGGGAAAAACTTCAAGCAGAGCTCAGATCTTATGAATCATCAGAGAATCCACACGGGAGAAAAACCGTATTACTGCCCTGAGTGTGGGAAGGGGTTCAGTCGGAAGGCTCACGTCATTTCACACCAGAAAATGCACAGGGCAGAGAGATCCTTTAACTGCCCTGAGTGTGGGAAAAAGTTCACTAGGAACTCTGACCTCATTAGACACCAGAAAATCCACAGAAAGACACCATATAAATGTTCTGTCTGTAGTAAAAGCTTCAATCGGAGATCAGAACTTATTTCACACCAGAGGGCCCACACAGGAAAGAGAAAGTATAAATGTTCTGTCTGTGGGAAAAGCTATAAGGTGGAGGTCTCGCTAATGTCCCACCAGAAACTCCACACAGGATAGAAAGGGGCAGGAGCTCTCACCATGGGGCAATGGGTCTGTGCCGTCCTGAAGGAAAATGTAAATGTGCCTCTTTGATGGATGGTCTGTGTAGGAGCAGTAGGTGGATGGAGGTTTGGGTTTCAGTGGGGAATTGTTGGTGGGGCCTGAGGAGGAGAGAATGCTGGGTACCGGGTCGTTTCCGGGTCTAGCAGGAGCAGGCAATGGGATTAGTGGATAGACATTTCTGTGGGTACCAGCCACACCTTCCAGTTTAGAGGAGAGGTAAAAATGCCCCATTGTTGTTCACGTCTGAGTTGTCTCTGCAGCTTGTAGTTCTCCTTGGGGTAGGGGTGCGTTATTCAGGGAATCAGCCAGGGGCCTTCTGGAGCTGTAGTTACAAGGCAGTATGATTTTCCGATCTGAAGGGACAGGATGTCAGAGCAGTGCTCGGTGTATTGGACATCTTTGCAGTCATGGGTGGTGGGGGCAGCTGGAGATTCCAGAATTCATGGTGGAGTTTTCCTAGAGAGGTGGGAACTTTGGGGATTTGCCCTCTGGGAAATATGGTGTAGGGGCTAGAGGGGAGGGTGGGGGAAAGGAGAGTTAGGAATCCTGGGAGTGGCTTTGTGCCAGTCACATCTCCTCCTCTCTCTGTGTCCCTTTGTCCCAGCTCTGCAGTGGAGACACTAGCTGTCCAACTCCCTGGAGGGTTGCGAGGGGCTGCTAATTACAGTGTACGAAGTGGTTCAGGAGATTACAACGCAGGGGTGGGAGAGTTTCACTCTTACTGCTATTGTTATGACTGTGTTTTCATAGACTCATAGAACCACAGAAATTCAGGGTTGGAAGAGATCACCTACTCCAGTTCCCTGCATAAGGCAGGACCAGGTAAACCTGGACCATCCCTGACAGGTGTTTGTTGAACTTGTTCTTAAAAATCTCCAACGACGGGGATTCCACAGCCTCCCCTGGAAGCCTATTCCACAGCTGGCTGGTGAGTCTTGCCCACATGCTCAGGGTTTAGCTGATCGC
>ML676948.1:1462086-1526365 GCA_007922155.1 Mesoclemmys tuberculata
GTCCCTTCTGACCTATGAGTCTATGAGTCTATGAGTCTATGAGCTTATCAATCCCCTTTAGTTAAAAATCAGATGTTTTTTTTCTTTCCTAATCATGATATTTGACGCCTGTCTGTACTGACTTGACATCAGACCAATTCTCCAGTATGTCAAGGTCATTCTCATCCTGTCCTCCTAAGTGCTAGCTGTCTTTCCCATCTAGCTGTCATCCTCAAATGTTATAAGCATGCTCTCCACTCTGTTACCCGAGTCATAAATAAAAATATTGACGAGTACCAGATCCAGGACTGACTCCTGGGAGAACCCCAACAGATATGTCCCTCAACTTTGACTGTGAGCAATTGATAACTACTCTTTGAGTAAGGTCTTTCAAACAGTTTGTCACCCACCTTTTAGTAATTTCATCTAGGCCACCTTTTCTAGTTTGCTGATGAGAATGTATTGTGGGACTGTGTCAAAAGCCTTACTATGATCAAGATACAGCACATCTACTACTTTTCCCCTAGCCACTAGACCAGTAACCCTGTCAAAGAGGTGAATTAGATTGCTGTGGCATGATTTATTTTTGACAAATCCATGTTGATTATTTGTTATAATCCTATTATCCTTACAAACTTACAAACTGTTTAATAATTTGTTTCAGTATCTTTCCAGATCTTGAGGTTAGGGTGACTGGTTTATAGTTCTCCAGGTCCCCTTTGTTTCCCTTCATTATGATAGATATAATGTTTGCCCTACTCTGGTGCTCTGGGACCTCACCCATCCATCCTCCATGAGTTCACAGAGATTCTCACTAATGATTCAGAAACTGGTGCAGGGATTCTGAAACTGGGGGCTGTGACCCCCCAGGGGGTCATGAGGTAATGGGGGGGGGTCGTGAGGTGTGAGCCCATGCACATGGCGGTAAGGGTGGCATGGCTGGGGGGGTGTTATTATTTTGGGGGAGGGGGTTTCATCACAGCCGGAAGTATTTTTCAAAGGGGTCCCAGCAAAAAAAGTGTGAGAGCCCCTAAGCTAGTTCCTTAAGTACCCTACAGTGAATTTCATCAGGACATGCTGATTTGAATACATCAAGTTTATTTGACTATTCTTTAACCTATTTCTTTAAATAGGCCCAGAGAAGGGGGAGCAGAACCCCAGTGGGGAATGGGGTGGGTCTGAGAGACCCCATGGGCAGAGAAGAGACCCAGGGGTAGATGAGAGATCTCAAGAGCTGTGTGTACTCCAAAACTGTGTGTGAGTGCGAGAAAGATTGTGACTGTGTGAAAGGGGTGAAAGAGGAGTGAAAATAAGAAAAGGAAGAAAATAGAAGAAAAGGGGAATGCGGGGAAGGTAAAAGTGACAAGATGGACAGGAAGAAATAGCAACACCTGCTGCTTGTGGATTGCAGCTCTCCCCCGCCGCACCCAGTCCCCACAGCGTTACCACCCTTCTCCCAGCCCCTGCTGAAGGCATCCCTGGCAATCTGGGTGCCCTTTTCGGGGTGAGCCAGTGTTCATCTCCTTTCTCCTAGCTCTGGGGCTGGGAGGGAAGCAGGAGCCTGGAGCAGGGTGAGCAGACAGCAAGTGTGAAAAAGCCGGACAGGGGATGATGGGGTAATAGGCGCCTGTATAAGAGAAAGCCCCAAATATCGGGACAGGCCCTATAAAATTGGGACATCTGGTCACCCTAGCCTGGAGGGAGCACAGCAGAGAACCCCCCAGGCAAAGGGGCCCGGTGAGGTCCCACCCAGCCCTGATTGGCAGCGGGGAGGGGGGCTGCTCTGTGGGACACGTTTCCAGGGCTGGGCAAAGGTTCTGCTCTGGGCTCTCCTGGCTCCCGTTCTCAGCCCCGGCGGAGATCGTAGGAGGGGAGGCGGGATCGGTGGCTCCTGCCACCAGAGGGCGAGGGGCTGCGCTCGCCCGGCGTCTCTCTGCTCGGCTCCTGCCAGGATCTTTGCAATTTGAGCTTCCTGGGTCAGGCAGCCCAGACGCTGCCGCCGCCTCCATGGCCCCATAGAGAGCCGGGGCTGGGCAGCGGCTGCTCCCAGCCCTGCTGCAACCTGGACCCAGCCCCTGGGGCAGCCCCGGGCTCTGCCCGCCCCAGCTCCCGGCCGGAGGCGGCAGGTGAGCGGACCCCGTGGGAACGCGCCGGGCCCGTGGGAAAGTGACTCCGCTCCCACGGCCCCGCCTCGCCCCATCGCTGCTCCCGGGGGACGGGAGCGGCTCCCCCCGGACACAGCCGGGCTCTGCTCCCCTGAGCGCTGCAGGGGCCGAGCCAGCCCCGGGAGAGCGAGGCGTGGACGGGTCTCCGCTTAAAATTGACCGTGGCAAAGCTACGTTGATGGAGAGGCGCTTTTTTCCCCACAGTGGGGGGCTGTTTCCCACACCCCGGACCCAGCATAGCTGTAGACCCCCGTGTAGACCCATCCGCGCCCACGGAGCGTGCAGAGAAATGCGGTTCCTGCACCAGACGAGAAAGTCCCGCCTGTGTATCTGCTGCATCTACATTAAGGGGCTTTGCCTGCCTAAGTTCTGCAGAGGGGAGGTAGCCGAACAAAGGAGTAACCAGATCTGTGCAGAGGGGGAAGGAGCGTGGGAAAGGAGAACTTGTGGGGAGGAGGGAGAGGTCACAGGCTCCCAAACCTGTCCAGACCTATTGAGGTCAGATTCACTTCTCTTTGGACAAGGTGAGGAGGGGCAGAAACTGGAAAAGCTGGTTCCTGCCTCTGCCTAGGCCCTTCTGCCTCCTGTAAAGACAATGTCAGAATCATAGAAGATTGGGGTTGGAAGGGACCTCAGGAGTCCAACCCCCTGCTCAAAGTCAGACCAACCAGGACTAAATCATCCCAGTCAGGGCTTTGTCTAGCTATCAGGGGGATTCCCGCAGCACAGCTCTTTTGATTCTCCTGTTTTCTAGCATTTGGTTCTGGGGGGGGTTGAAACATGTCTTAGTGGGTTTAGAAAAACAGCCCAGCATTTTCCCGGCAGAGCGCAGAACCTCTGTTTGCAGGGAAATGGGGATGTGGGAGAGAGAGAGAGGAACCAGGGTGTAAAATGGTTGAAAGCCCCATTACTGAAACTTCTCCTATTCCGTTTTCAGCCTGACAGGCTGCAAAATAACACCCCGGTTTGACTTCAGATTTTCCCATCCTCCCAGAGGTCAGTGAAGGGAAATGTCTGCAGTGGAAAAGGCTCAGGTAAGTGATTATCAGGGAACAGATAGGGGAGAGGGTCCCTATCAGTGTCCCTGATTTCCCCCTCATGCCAGGGACTCTGTGTGCCCCCAATACGTTCAATAAAACCACCACCTTTTTCTTCTCAGGTGGTCAGTGATTAGATCCTGTTCTCGTCCCTTAATATAGGTAGGCCAGTCCTCTGCTTAGCTAGCAAACAAGTCTATTTTCTCTAAACAGCCAGACATTTTAACCCTTTTTTCTCCCCCACTAAATGAGCAGTTGACTGATGGTCCCAGTGGCTGCAATTTCCTTTTCATTTCCGTTCCACGGGGCCTCTGCAGTCACTGCCTGTTCCAGGGTTTGGATTCCATCCCCATTATCAGTTGTGGTGTCTCTTGCTCTTTACACACCCACACCCCACTCCTTGTGCAGACACCCAAGGCCTAAGTACACTACTGCTCTGACTGGTTTTGGAGTTTTCTAAAACTAGAATTTGGTGAGGGACTGGGTTGTGGAGTTTTCTAAAACTAGAACGTGGTGAGGGGCTAACAAACCATTTATAGGGACATGACATTCTCCCTAACATGCAGGTGGAACATGTGGGAAAGGGTCAGCAGGAGGAGTGAGAAATTACCCAGAATGAGGAGAGAAATCCCTGAAAATGTTGATATCAAAGATCTATTACCAGTCTGTGGAATTTAGAAGCCAAGTCACTCCAGAAAGTCAGGAGACGGGCGTAGATTCATAAGTTCTCATGCCATAATGGGTACTCTGTCTAAAACAATAAGCTGTCATGTTATTTCTAAAAGGGATAAAGGACTGAATTTATTTGTACTGTCCAGGAAAGACCTGAGCAGTACAGGACATACGTTTCTGACAGTCTCAGACTGAGGATGTGTTGGGGTCACCCTGAAGTATAACCAAGGCTGGTGAGAACTAGAGTGTAACCCAAGGGTGGCTGGCAGGCGGCTGTTACACACAGACATTAAGGGTTGAGGTTCGCTGGCCAGAAGGCTGTTTGCATGTGGCCCAGGTGGCTGCTACTTGAGCAAGACACTGTAAAGCACCCAAGGAAGCTGGGTAGGGGTGATATGGGCACACTGGGCTGCATTAGTAGGAACATTGCCAGCAGATCGAGGAAAATGATTGTTCCCCTTTTTTTTGGCAGTGGTGAGGCCCCATTTGGAGTACTGTGTCCGGTTTTGGGCCCCCCACTACAGAGGGGATGTGGACAAGTTGGAGGGAGGCCAGAGGAGGGCAGCGGGGATGATTGAAGGGTTGGAGCACATGGCTTGTGATGAGAGACTGAGGAACTGGGCTTGTTTAGTCTGCGGAGGAGAGGAGTGGGGGGGAGGGAAATTGATGACAGCCTTTGATTGCCTGGGTGGAGGGTCCAAGGGGGTGGAGCTGAGCCATTCTCGGTGGTATTGGATGACAGAACTAGGAGCAGTGGTCTCAGGTTGCAGTGGGAGAGATCTGTGTTGGATATTGGGAAGAACTTTTTCCCTGGGAGGGTGGTGAAGCACTGGAACGGGCTGCCTGACAGGTGATGGAATCTCCATCCTTGGAGGTCTTTGGGGTGCGGCTTGATGGGGCCTAGCTGGGATGATTTGGTTGGGGTCAGTCCTGCTTTGAGCAGGTGGTTGGACTAGATGGCCTCCTGGGGTCCCTTCCAAACCTCATCTTCTACGATTCTATGACACAGCTGCTCATGAGTCTGAAATGTGCCCTTGTACGTCACACACGCACACACCCAGCTAGCACATCTGGAAACAATTATGTCTCACAAGTGTGAAATCTTGGTCTGACCCATTTTCTGTGTCTGGATTTCCCTTTCCCAAACCTGTTGTAATATCCCATCTGGAGCACAGGGAAGAGACTTGGCTTCAAGATCTCCAGGGAGATCTTGGAAAGGGAGAACCTAAGGAACATCCACACAGGCAAGGGATTGGCTAAACAGAAGCCATCTGCCATTAATGTAAGCAGTTGGGATTCCCACAAAGGCCCTGTGAGCTCCTCCACCTTTGTCTCACCCAGGTCAGCATTGTCCCCAGCAGGTGATGAATACACATGGCAGATGTCGCTCATGACTTCCCACCCACCCTTACTGTCTCCTGGGAGTAGCTCCCTCCCTTTGAGTGTTCATATGGGATGTGGGTGCAGAACAAGTCCCCCTCTTCCACATCTCTTCTAAGAAAAGGTTTTGGGGACAATTCAGCTCCTGATCTTTGAATCTTCCCAACAGGTATTTTAATGTGTCCCTCCCCCTCTTTCCTGTTCTGCTGTCTGAGATTCCCCTTCTTCCAGTGCAGGGAATGACTCTCGTCTGGATTCTGTCTGTCACATCAGTTGATGGGATGGTGTGTGAGAACGGGGAAGAGAATCCTCACCAAAGACATCCTGAGCAAATGGAAACACAGAGACTACTATTGGGAAGACCAGAAGGGGATGTTTCCTGGAGTCCAGAGCAGGGAGAATCCCGTGAAAATCAGCACAGGCTAGAGGGGCAGCAGGGAAACTCCCCAAGGAAGAGACAGGGTAAATCCACTGACCAAAAGGTTGGTTTGAAGGACCTTCGTGAAGACATGATCCAGCCAGGAATCTGCACTAAACGGTATGAATGTGCTGAGTGTGGGAAAATCTTCAGTAATGACTCATCCCTTATTGTTCATCGGAGAGTCCACACAGGAGAGAGGCCGTATAACTGCCCAGAATGTAAGAAATCCTTCACTCGGAGCTCAACCCTTATTGTGCATCAAAGAGTGCACACAGAGGAGAAACCCTATAAATGCCCCAACTGCGGGAAAAGCTTCAAGCGGAGTTCAACCCTAATTTCTCACCAGAAAATCCACACAGGAGAGAGACCTTATAATTGTCTTGAGTGTGGGAAAAGCTTCAGTGAGCGCTCAAACCTAAATAAACATCAGAGAATTCACACAGGAGAGAAACCCTACAAATGCCTTGAGTGTGGGAAAAGTTTCGCTTGGAGCTCACACCTCGTTAAACATCAGAGAATGCACACTGGAAAGATGCCCTATCATTGCCCTGACTGTGGGAAAGGCTTCAGTGACAGCTCTGCTGTTATTAGACATCAGAGGATCCACACAGGAGAGCGACCCTACAAATGCCTCGAGTGTGGGAAAAGTTTCAAGCAGAGCTCAAACCTTATGAATCATCAGATAACCCACACGGGAGAAAAACCGTATTACTGCCCTGAATGTGGGAAGGGATTCAGTCGGAAGGCTCACGTCATTTCACACCAGAAAATGCACAGGGCAGAGAGATCCTTTAACTGCCCTGAGTGTGGGGAAAACTTCACTAACAGCTCTGACCTCGTTAGACACCAGAAAATCCACACTGGAAAGACACCATATAAATGTTCTGTCTGTAGGAAAAGCTTCAAGCAGAGGTCGGAACTTAGATTACATCAGAGAGCCCACCTGGGAAAGAGAAGCTATAAATGTTCTGTCTGTGGGAAAAGCTACAAGGCGAAGGTCTCTCTAATGTCCCACCAGAAACTCCACACAGAATAGAAGGTGGCAGGAGCTCTCACCATGGGGCAATGGGTCTGTGCCGTCCGGAAGGAAAATGTAAATGTGTTTTTTTGGTGGATGGTCTGTGTAGAGGCAGGAGGTGGATGAACGTTTGGGTTTCAGTGGGGGATAGTTGGTGGGGGCAGAGCAGGAAGGAATGTTGGGTACTGAAGAGAAAGGTTGTTTTAAGGTTTGGGGGGAACAGGTGATGGGTTTAGCGGAGAGACATTTCTATGGGTACCGGACGCACGCTCCAGTTTAGAGGAGAGGTAAAATGCCCCATTGCAGTTCATGTCTGAGTCGTCTCTGCAGTTTCTAGGGCTGCCTGGGGTAGGGACAAGGGAATGTTATTCAGGGAAGCAGAAAGGGGCAGCAGATGAGAATCTCTCGTATCAGCAGAGGCCTCTGCCCAGGGTGTTCACATTTCCTTCTCCCCCTGGTAGACATCATCCTCGTGTCGAGGGATAGCCCCTGCCACTGCCACCTTTGGATAAATAATGAAAATGATGGGAACAAACTGATTGGATCAGGGGTCTCCCCCCTCTCAGGCGCATGCCCTAATCATGGACTATACAGACATTCTCTCTCTCTTTCTCTAGTACACTGACTGTCCCACTGTTGATTAACACTTAATTAGTCATTGGCCAGTCATTGACCCTGTAGTCCTGTGGTGAGGGAGCCCGTCTGAGAGTTGGGAACCCCTGGGTCCAGTCCCCAGCTCCAGTCACTCTTTTATTATTGACCCCCCAGTGGACCAGCTGCAACTGGAGACACTCAAGAATCCCACCCATAGATTATTGCACAGCTGAGTGGTTAGAGCACCCGCCTGTATAATGACTAACCCCTGTTCAAATCATCTCTCCTCCACTGGCAAAGAGGGAGGCATTGAACCTGGTTCCCCACATCCCAGGCAAGTGTGCTACCACTGGGCTAATAGTTATATGGTGGGTAGAAACGCCTCAGGCGGCGGGTTCCCATTCGTGAATTGCTAAACAGAGCTAGGCATCCCCAGCAACCCAGATTTAACGCTTATCTTCAAGAGGGGCGGGGTTTAGGACACACCTTGTTGTAAGCATCTCCCAGTGACCAGTTTAGACGGTTCCCCACCTAGCATGCTGGCTCTTGTGGATTGCACTTTAAGGCACTTCTCCGTCTCTGTTTATTGTATAGAGAGACAAGGTGCTTAAGTCAGGCTTTCTGGATGGCAGTGTTGGTCTTATGGTATTCTAGGCACCTGAAAATGAAGTCTGGTGATGCTCAGCATTACAAAGCCTAAGTCCCTTTATGGATCCCACCCCCAGCCATTTCAATGAGAAGCTCCCAGAAAACAAAATCAGAGCCCTGGCCGAGGCTGGGGTGTCTCTTTTTCACCATTTAGAAACACCATTTAGAAAAGGTGTTTTTCTCAGTGCGACACCAAACACGAGGCCGTGATCTCATTCTACAGTTGCAGTGGAGATGAGGCAAATAATATTTTCATCTCAGGGTAGCTAATCCAGGTGACTGTTATCCCTCCTAACACCCTCCAACCACAGAACTCTTCTTGCCCAGTTACACTGAGGGGAAACCATCACTTGACTTGTCTACACACAGATTGTACAATGAGAGAGAGAAACCTACGTCCCAATGTAGACAAATGCCCAGAGACTGTCTCTCGGAGCTGGTCCCATCCCATCAACGCCTCCCTGGAGCCCACAGCAATTGCTGATGGGCAGAAGAAATGTGAACAACATATTTCATGTATCTTTAGCTACCTTTGAATAAATTCAGTATCTCTGGAAACAAAGAGGAGAGTCAGCACCACATGTTCAGCCACCTCTCCACAGAGCACAGCTGACAAATTCCTGGTTTACATGGCTAGAGACAGCACAAGAGACAGAGCACAGGCTGGATAACAACATATCACAGTGAAGCCTCAGCTCGCATCATAGGGACATGCCGGAATAGTTCATCAAGAGTACTGAGATCCATCGTGCCCAGGGTAGCCAACTGATAATGCCAGGGTTAGGGCAGGCTGTAAAAGGAGAGCAGATTCTCCCACGCTGTTGGGTGACACTGAAGTCAAACTTGCTAACCAGCTACAAACAGTGCTTCTGATTTCCCACACTGGTTATCAAGAAGCCACTATACAAATACACACAGCCCCCTTTACTGCTTTCAGTCTCTGGCTCCCAATTAGCCATTAGGTCCAGTAAAGAAACTAGTTATTTAAACTCTATGCTCTTTACTAAAAAGGTTCCCTCTGATCCCAAAGGGCCAGTCACAGTCCCAGATCAATATAAGTTCGGATCTTACCCAAAATACTACGCTGCCAGCAAATCCTTTAGTAACTAAAACAAAGGGTTTATTACAAAAAGAAAAACAAACAAGAGAAATGTTAAAGGATTAAAGCAATCAGATACATACAAATGATTTGAAAGTCCATATACATCAGGTTTCTAGAGGAATTGTGGAGTTGCAGGCTTGTATAGTCCCTCTGGTGTACGTCCAGTACCTGGATGGGTCTCAGTCCTTTGTTTCACAGCTTCAGTTCAGATGGACTGATCCAGAGGTAGATAGGTAGCTGTAAGCTGAACTGTAGACAGACTGACTGAAGACTGGTGGCTGAAGACAAAATGGATTTCTAGGCCTCTCGTTTTATATCCTCTGGCCCTTGCCACGCTCCTTGTGGAATTTCACAGGAATGAAAATGGAGTCCAGAGTCACATGGGTCAGACCTGGTGACTGATCAGGTATATCTCTGGATACTCCCCTGGGGCCCCCTGCACCTGGGAATGTCTTAATGGGCCATTAAGCAGGCTATTGTTATAACCAACCTGCCTGAGGAGTGGCCTAGAAACAGCCCAACTTGAAATACTGATATATCAAATATATCCATAACCTCCATTACACATATAACACATGGACATAAACGTCATCATCTTACTCAGCACATTATAGCCTTGCCAACAGTACATGACACGGCATATCTCATATGAATTACTATGATTTTGACATACTGATGTCAAGTAATAATCATGCCCCCCCACCAATCCAGCCAGCATGACACCCCCAACATGAGATTGGTGTAGAAGGGAGTGATCAGAGCTGCTGAATACACCTCAAGGCCCCCTCACTCTAGTCAGCGTGACAACTGCAATTGCAACGGGGAAATGAACAAAACAAAAAATTAATCAGAATTGTCTTTCACGCTTTAATGTAATGTGATTTAATGTAAATACTCGTCAGATTGAAAATAAGTCGCTTTAATAACCCCAGCAATGGAAAAGACACACACAGATTCTGGGAACAGTTTTTCTAATGACACTAAAATGGCAACAAAGTCAAGGAAGTGATGTGTGTAATTAATGAGTTGCAGTCTCATCTTCAGTGATGTTTTATGAATCTCTCTCTCTCTTTTGTGTTCCTCTTTTCTCCTCCTTTTCTTTCACACTATTCACTTTTACTCACCATTTTTCTGGCCCTCATTTCTCTTTCCTGTTTATTCCTGTTTCTCCTCCACTTTCCTCTGATCCCCGCCACAAATCATTCCCCTCTCACATTCTTCATTCTCTCCATCAGTTTATCCCTTCCCCTCACGCTGCCTCTGGCTGGTTCCCCACTTCAGGATGTTTTCCTCTAATTGTTTTCATAGCTATTTTAAACCCTTTCTCCTGGACTCTCTGTTTATTTTGTTTTACTTTATCTTTCCCTTTTCTTTCCTCAATTTGCTCTGGTTCAACCCACCCTGACCCCAAAGGCTCCACAGCCAACTCCAGAAGTTAAAAATCATGACTCAGAACCAAAAGTCATGAAATTGAACCTGCAAAATAATGAGTTTTCAAAACAATCCAGACTGTATTCTCTGTTATTGATCCTGTGACGTTTGAACTCTCCCTGCCCATCCCCATTGTGTGTGTGACAATTCCTGTGGTGCCAACCCTGCTGCGACAGAGGAAGGTGACCGTGGCTCTGTGGCAGGAGCTCTGGCTGGGAGCCCCACTGAGATCTAACCCCCTAGACTGTACAAAACCCTCCCTGCTGCTGCGGAGCTTCCAGCTTCTTCCCAAGCCCCCAACCCCTCATTAATTAATGCTGGGTCCCGCCACCCCACGTCTGCCTGTCCCAGCCCGGCTGTTAATTCTGCCCCTGCCCAGCCCCACATCTGCCCCTCAGGGCCCCTCTGCCCCCCTGCAGCTCCAGGGGGTCTTCACCTCCCTCCCCCTCCCATCCCTGGTGCTGCAGGGAGGGGGAAGGAGCTTCCAGGGGTCACAGAGATGAAGGGCCTGGGAGTGGGTAGATGGGAGTCCTCCAGGGTCATAGAGACCAGGGTGTGTGAGGCTAGAGAGGCTGGTTTCTCCTCCCATGTCAGGGACACAGGCTGAGCTGGGATCCCCCCCACACCCACAGCCAGGGGCGGATTCTCCCCCCAGGGACAGAGCCCGGCGGGAACGTGAAGATCGGGGCCTGGTCACCAGCATCGAAAAATGTCACCTGCCCCCGGTCACAGTCCAGACACACCCGGACCCTGCGGGGGGCCCGGCTCAGGGGCAGGGTCAGGGGGGTCCGAGGGGACGTGAGAGCCCAGAACTGACCCACCCACTGCCGCACAGCCCAGATCCCCCCCTCAGGGCTAAGCTTGATCCCTCCCTTCCTCCTCACAGACTCTCTGGTCACCCCCACAGCCCAGTATTGCCCATCCCCCACCTCCACCTCCCAGCAATGTCTCCCCGCGGTGAACCCCTCACGGCCCAGCACACAGGGCTCAGTGTCAAATCTCTCTGGGTTGTCGGGCAGATCCTGCCGTGTGTCTGCCCATCTCACACTTTTCCCATCCGCAGACAGGACGAGGTGGGGATTTGCCGTGTCTGGATCCAGAATCACATTCCCTGGGGGGAGAGAATCAGAGCGTTAGGGGCCAAGCTCAGCCCTGGGGGAGGGTTTGATGGTGTCAGTGACAGAATCTGCCCCGCCTGGAGAGTAAATCAGGAAATCTCCTTCCTCCAGGATTTACCCATCAGCTCTTAGATCACAGCAAAGTTCTGGGGAGAGTCACTGCCTGGCAGAGACGAGTGAGTCACAGAGTGAAAGAATCAGCTGGGCCAGGCCTGAAACTTGGAATCTTCCCTCCCACCCCCCACTCCCACCCCACCCTGCCCTGACCTCTCCCCAAGGAGAGGCCTAGAAACTCTGGGGGCTCTGGACGATAGTAATTTGTCAATCTTTAATTACCTTCTTCTATAGGTGCCACGTGTCTTCTCCACCCTAAAACCAACCACATAATTAGAGATCAATCAAATCTCATTTTTGAGGATTTCAATAACTCAGTCATGTGTTCGGGGTTGTTATAAATGTGTATGGGTAGGGTTTTGTGGCCTGCCTTGTGCGGGAGGTCAGACTAGATGATCATATTGGTCCCTTCTGACCTATGAGTCTATGAGTCTATGAGTCTATGAGATGAGAGCTGATCTCAACAAGTATTTCATGATTCAATATTGTACACCCTCTTACAATGAGGGGAAAATAAAGTTATAATTTTTCCAGAAGTATCCTGTAATATAAAGCATCAGAACCTCCACTGAACTGAGTGAGTCTCTCTCCCAGGGTGTATCTTCACTGCAGAGTTAGCCCAGGATCTTACCTGGCTGCTGCCCCTAAGCTGTTTATTGCTCAAGCACAAAAACTCTGACTCAAGTTTGCTGGTCCTTTAAACTCACACTAGCTGGCAGCACTTTGGATATAGGCTATAGTCCAGGTTCCACTTTAATTCAGGTTGGTTCCCTGGGTACTTTGCAGTGTGGATGGAGGCTCATCATCTCAGATTCCGAGAACCCTCCAGTGCTTTCCCACAATTCCTCCGGGGCCATATTTTCTTGGTCACTACCTACACCCGTCTTCTGTGCCAGAAGCCACCTTCCAATGTATAGACCCTGGTGGTCTATACATTCGACCGTTCCATGTGGTCTGCTACAATTCTACTGCACTTCCAGGGTGCTTCTACAGAGATGCCATCTGGGAGAGCATCCCCCCATCCTGCTGCCAGCTGGTCAGGTACTAATATGAAGATCCTGGTGGACCTCTGGTGCGAGGTCAGTAATACCCATGATTTGAGGAGGGATGGAGTCAAAATCAGCTGTTGCAGGAGGATATCACCAAGAAGCTGGCAGAGAAGGGAATTTACCAGAGGGAATCACAGTGTAGGGAGAAAATCAAATCCCTCAAGACAACATAAAAGCAAGGATCACGTCCCCCAGTCTGACAACTCACTGGGAATGTGCCCCTTCTACAAGGAGCTGAACCAGGCGCCTGGCACTGCCCCAAGCAGAGAGCCCCTTTCCCGCTGGATGGGCTCTGGACTACGGATGGTGCTGGTGGTTGATCAGGCAAAGCGGGACCAGAGGAGCCAGAGCAAATGCGACATGCTTTGTAGCATGGCCAGAATGACCTGAAGCCTGAGTCCCGGGACCTCTTCGGGGAGCAGATGGAGAATGGACCAGGGAGGATGCAGAAGAGGGGCCAGCATTGCAGCAGCTGGGTAAGATGCAAGCTGCCATATTTGTTATTGTTATGGAGAATATTAAAATGTTTATAACCAATCTCATTACTGACAGGGATGTTCTGTGCTGGGTGGTCAGCTTTGATAACAAAGCTTCAACTGAGGTCAGAAGAAACCTCCATTTTCCCTCTTCCTCCTTTCTTGCCCACTCCTCCCTGGTCACATGGATTCCCAGCGTTATGCACACAGGGGAAATAAACACAAAACCAGTGCTGTATTCTGGCACACTCTGCTACAGGCATGCAAAGCAGTACAAGCAAGCAGTGCTTGGAAATGTAGAGAAATGGGCAGCAGAACAACATTACAACATTTCTGGAGGCAGCTTAGATATTAAGCTCATTGCAATGCCCTTGCACCTGCAATGTCTCTCATTATCCCAGATCTCGTGTCCAGCTGGCACAGGTGTAAGGTGGATGGGGTTGCAGAGCCCATATTTGGTGGTTCTAAACTGCTGCATCCTAGTTCAGCAGCCTGTTTATTTTTGCATCAAATGGTCAGTGTTCTAGACAGAGCAAACTTCCCACACTCCCACCAACTCTTGTGGCTCACTGGTCCTCTCCAGTGATTCATCTGCCCATCAGTCACCAGGTGGTGAAAGACCTCCATGGCATAGATGGATGTTTTTCTACCAGAGGCTTAGAACAGGTCCTCTCTCTTTCATTCCAGAATTTCCAGCAAGTTGAGAACATCTAGTGTTAGCACAGCCTGAAATAATGTTCAGACCGTCACTAATAAAAGGTCCTGGAGCTGAAGGTCTGGACGAGCTCTTCACACAGCACCAGAAATGCAGCCTTCCTCCTACAGACATTCTGGACCCACTGCTGGTCATTTCAGATCTGCTTGATAATGTAGCTCCCATTGTTCTGTTCTCGTTCTCCTGCTCTAGATCTACTGGTCAGCAAAGCAGGAACCCACAGCTATTAAAATCCACATTAGCTATCTCCACAGCTTCATGTCTGCATGATCTCTTCCTCAAGTCATGCCGCCACCTTCCCAGAGTGACAGGCTGCTTCTAAAATGTCCTCCACCTTGTCTCATGCCCTACATCTGCCGTCTGGCTGTGAAATGAGAGTTGCATTAACTCCAACAGCTGGAACAACTCCTCATTCTGAGTTGGATCCATGCCTGGCCATTGGCTGGAGCAGGGCTGCAGGCAGATGTGTCGTGTGTGCCAGGCCAGAAGTGGTGACTGTACTGAGCTGATGGGCTAAGTCACTTCTGCGCAAGAGCCCAGGAAGGACAGACAAGTTCTCTCACAATACACTGAGAAAAAATGCATAATACAGTGTGATGCTAAGTACCATGGGCTATCCCCCTAGAAGTTCTAACCCCTCACACAGGTGTGTACAGCACCATTGTGGACAAAGCAGCACAGGCATGACTTGGGTAGGGCTTTGCAGTGGGGACAGTCATATCTGGGTAACACTAACCCAGTTGCTCAGATCCAGGTGCAAATTACCAGGACTAACTCTGCAGTGAAAACATTCCTCTAGTGACTACACATGTAAAAGATTTTTCTATTTTAAGACGACCCATTACCTATGTAACTATTAACACTTACGATCACAGTTTCCTGTGATTTAGATTGGATTTTAGGTCAATCTTTCTTACTATCAGGGTAATTAAGCAGTGGAACAGGCTTTCAAGGAAGGTTGTGGAATCCCTGCACTGGAGGTTTCTAAGAACACATTGGACAAACAGCTGTCAGGGGTGGTCTAAGTTTACTTGGTCCTGCCTCAGTGCAGGGGGCTGGAGTCGATGACTTCTCAAAGTCCCTTCTAGCCCTCTATTTGTGTCCTTCGATGTATATGAGTAGTTCCATTGAATTCAAAGGCTTCTACTCAGACACATAAAATAACACATGAAATCTAGAAAAATAATAATAAAAAATAAGTTTTCTTTGAAAAAATGGCCTTTGTGGATTTTTTGTTTGTTTGTTGTCAAAAAATTGTTAATATGACAAACATTTTTGATTTTTTGAAATATTATATGAGGGTTTATTTTAATCAAATACATTCTGTGACATATCTTTTTATTAAAGTTTTTATTTTAATAAACAGTGTTGATCAGAATTTAAAAAACAAAAACAAAATAGGTCCCTTTTCAAGTACTTGAAAATGTTTGTGAACTTTTCAAATAGTTTGCAAAGCTAGTTTTCTATGTTAGTTTAAGTTCATGAATTTTTACAGGATCAGAGACAATCATTATTTGAAAAGATTTACAGTTACGAAGAAAAAACAGGGTTACTTACCAGAAAGTGTTGTTCTTCAAGATGTGTTGCTCATATCCATAGTAAATATAGGTGATTGCATGCCACCACGCACGGATTCCTGGAACTTTTTTCCCCTTAGCAGATCCCATAGTGTCGTCTCAGGCGCCCCTTGGAGTACTGCATAAGGCACTGCCGACCCTACAGCCCCTCAGTCCCTTCTTTCTGCCAACTCCAACAGTGGGGACGGAGGGTGGGTATGGAATGGATATGAGCAACACATCTCAAAGAACAACAGTTACTGGTAAGTAGCCCTGTTTTCTCCTTCCAGTGATTGCTCATATCCATTCCAATATAGGTGATCAAAAAGCAATACCCTGGAGGAGGGCAGGAGTTACTGGTGAGCTGCTCACAGCATGGCTCTGCCGAATCCCGCGCCCTCCCTTGCCTGTTGGACGATGGCATAGTGGGATGTGAAGGTGTGCACCGATGACCAGGTGGCAGCTTTGCAGATGTCCTGCAGGGGCACTTTCTCCAGGAAGGCCGCTGACAAAGCCTGAGCTCTGGTTGAGTCCACTGTGATGACCCCTGGGCGTGGTATGCCTGCTAGCTCATAGCAGCAGTAGATGCAGGAGGTGATCCACTTGGAGATGCGCTGAGTGGAGACAGGGGATCTTTTCATCCGGTCCGCCACTGCAATGAAGAGCTGCATTGTCTTCTGGAAGGGCCTCCTCCTGTCGACGTAGTAGTCCAGGGCTCGCCTCACATCCAGGGAGTGCCACCTCTGCTTCTCCTCCAAACCATATGGTTTGGGAAAAAACAAGGGGAGGAAGAACTCTTGATTATAATGAAACTGGGAGACCACCTTGGGCAGAAAGGCTGGGTGAGGTCTCAACTGCACCTTATCTTTGAGGAATACGGTGTAGGGGGGCTCCGAGGTCAAAGCTCTAATCTTGGAAACCCTCCTAGCCGAGGTAATGGCCACCAGGAAATGGCCACCTCTACCTTCCAGGAGAAGATGAGCAGAGGGCATGAGGCCATGGGCTCAAAGGGGGGCCCTGTTAGTCTGGAGAGGACCAGGTTAAGATCCCAGGGAGGCACCGGGTCACGGACCTGCGGATAAAACCTTTCCACCCCTTGAGGAACCTGACTGAAATGGGGTGGAAGAACAGGGATCTCCCCTCTGGCGGCTGATGGAAGGCCGAGATAGCTTCCAGGGGGACCTTCAGAGATGCTAGGGCCAAGCCATGGAGTTTCAGCTGGAGCAGGTACTCCAGGATGACTTGGATAGGGGAGAAACTCAGCGGGATACCTTGGGACTCTGCCCAGCAGGAAAACCGCCTCCATTTGGCCTGGTACACGGCCTGTGTCGAAGGTTTTCTGCTGCCCAGCAGAACTTGTTGGACCTGCGCTGAGCAGGCTCTCTCCCCCTCCGTCAGCCACAGAGTCTCCAGGCCATCAGGTGTATGGAGTCCAAGTCTGGGTACAACAGGCAACCATGGTCCTGTGAAAGCAGGTCATGCCATCTCGGGAGCTCGACTGGAGTGGCGATTGACAAGTCCAGGAGAATACTGTACAAATGCTGTCTCAACCAGGCCGGGGCAATGATATCACGTCTGCTCCGTCCCTGTTGATTTTCAAGAGGACCTTGGGCAGGAGCGGAATGGGGGGAAACGCATACATGAGGGTCCCCTTCCACTCGATGAGGAACACGTTGGGTATCGAGCCTGGAGCAAGCAGAACCTTGGGCACTTCCTGTTCCAGGACAATGCGAACAAGTCGAATTGGGGAACACCCCACTTGCGGAAGATGAAAGCCGCTAAGCCCGGATGCAGCGACCAGTCATGGCAGGGTAGTCTGGAGTTGCTCGTGAGAGGGGTCCCTGAAGAGGGACCGGGTGCGGGGGGGAGGTGAGTTTTTTTGAGGACAGGCTGCGAACTGTGGGGCGTATCCTCAGAGAACTATTCCAAGGATCCAACGGTCTGATATAATGCTTGCCCATTCTGCCGAGAAGGGCTGCAGCCTGTCCAGGAAGGGATGGATCCAGAGGCATAGAACGAGTGCCACACTTGGGCACACCATCAAAATTGGCCTTTCTTATTCCCAGGCCCATTGGGGGGCCCTTGCTTGGGGGTGGAGGATGAGCTAGGTCTATTACATCTGCCGAACCTCCTGCTCCTGTTGTTACCTGGCAGCTCTGTGTTCTTGGGGAACCAGGGTGAAAAACCCCTATTTTATCTCTGGCTCACCTGAATCCCCCCAGCCTCTGCTTGCACCAGAAACAAAAGCTATGAAAAGGCTGTGGGAGACATACCTAAAACCCTCTCAACAAGGGTGATAGGATTAAGACAACTCCCCATGCCTCATCTACATAGAAGATGTAAAAGAGGCATCTCAATAAGCACATGGAATGGAGAACTGGAGCCTCATTTACATCAAAGGTGGAACAAGAATTAGCATGAAGAATGGAGAACCAAGCTCCAAAGCAGGAATCGCACTGAATTCTGGGATTGGCAAGGCAGGGACACATGGCATTATGGGAGATCTCTGCTCTTGATGTAAATGAACTCACACCTACACCCATCCAGCTCCGCAGTTATCAGACCATTGGAGTATTGACATGCAAAACACTGAATCTGCCTGGTTGCATTGTGAGCTCCCCCAAGGAACATTAACCATAGCTGGGAGTGATCAGCTCCTCTTGTCTAGCATAGAGAAAACCACCCTGGAGTACTTCAGTGAGACATTGTTTACCCACAAACAAACCTGGTTCTACAAAAAACCACTACCCAAGTTCAAACCTCTCTCTTGCTTTCCTCTTCTGATGCCTGGACCCAAATGCTTTCCTGACTGATCCTGTTGTGGGGTTTGCCTCTCCCTCAAGTGTTCCTGACCCTAAGCTGGACAGCCTGTCTCCTGGGAACTTCTGAGCTGCAAGGAGTGGTGAGATTCCCCCTCCTCCCCCATCTTTCCCAATTCTCTCTCTCTCTTTAATCCAGGTATAACTTTCTACTTTTGTAATCAAACCTGGGCTAGCCCTTCTCCAATACCCCTACTGTACATTTGTTGTATTGTAAGTGTTAGATTGTTTTTCTCTCCTTGTATGGCATCACTATTAGTATCATAAGTTTTATACACCTGGCAATAAACTAACTATTGTAATCAAGCTGGTTGCCAGTTTCTCTCTCTCTAAATGCATTTACTCCTTTGTGTTCTTGGCTTCCCTACCTTGCTCTGCAGCAACGCTTCTTTTACCTAAGCCAAAGATCCCTGGAGTGCCCAAAATCCTATGGGGTTTGCTTATCAAGGGGGTTACTGCTAGAACAATTGTGTTGCAAAGAGGCATATAAAGGGGGTAGCTGAAAAGTGCTGCTCTGCCTAGCCTACGGAGTCCAGAGGCGCATAAGGGTGACAGCTGAAAGTGCCGTTTGACCCAGCCTGATTGAGTCCAGGGGGCACATAAGGGGAACAGCTGAAAAGTGCTGTTTGGACCCAGCCTCCTCATAAGTGTGCTCCATTCTGGTGCGGTGCAACGGGCACATGAGGGTGACAGCTGACAGTGCTGTGTCACCAGCCTGCTGAGTTCAGGGAGTATAAGGGGTCAGCTGAGAGTGCTGATAGCCCGGTCTGCTCAGACGCACTCAGTTAATCTGGAATGGGTGTGTGTATCTGGGGGGGGTTTATCTGAATCTGAAAACCTGAGGTCCTGCAGGATAGCTCCACTGGGAGGGGACATGTAACCATATGAACACACCAGTGACACAAGTAGCACATTAATAGAATCACACCCCCTCTTCCAGGAAGGGAACCCTAATAGATAAGCATACCCCAAAGTGACGGGCAAATCTGGTAACCCTGTCTCTGCCTCTGCTAGGCTGATAGCATCCAGGCAGTGGCCCAGATTGCTGCTGCAGCTGCAGCCGAAACTGGCACCTTGAGGCCTGGGATGTAGAGGCCCAAGGAGTGCAGCGTGGCCTGCGAATCCTTAAGGCCATGCAGCTTCTCGTCAGTCTTGTCCGAAAACAGGGCTGACCCATCAAAGGGGAGGTCCTGTAAGGACTGCTGCACCTCCTGAGAGAGCCCTTAGGACTGCAGCCATGAACACCGCCTCACAGCGACTGCAGAGGCCATAGCCCTGCTTGCAGTGTCTGCGGCATAACTAGCAGTCTGTATTGCCGCCCCTGCCACAGCGATCCCTTCCTCTAGCACCGTGGCAACGTCTGCCGCCTGATCATGGGGCAAAGCCTCTGCGAACCTCCTGAGGGAGCCCCAGGGGTTAAGATTGCACTGGCCTAATAGGGCCTGGTGGTTGGCAATGCGGAGCTGTAAGGCCCCAGTGGAGTAAATGTTTCTCCTGAACAAGTCTAGCTTTTTGTTGTCCTTGTTCTTAGGACTGGAAATCTGACCCCCTTCCTGTCCCTTTGACTGGCCACCTCCACCACCAGGGGTCCTGGGGCCGGGTGAGTGAAGAGGAACTCAAACCCTTCAGCTGGGATGTAGTACTTTTTCTCTGCGCCCTTGGATGTGGGGGCTACGAGGCAGGGGTTTGCCAGTTTAAGAGGTTTGCCAGTTTAAGGATGCTGGCACACACAGGCAGGGCCACTCTTGATGGGCCCTGCGCCCCATAGGCACCAAATAGAGGGTCCTCCTCTGAAAGCTCCTTGACCTCCAGGTTCAAGTTAGAGGTCACCTTTTTCAGCAGCTCCTGGTGCACCTTGAAGTCTCTCAACGGTGCTCTGTGGTCCCTGGAAGATGCTTCATGAGGGGAAGAGGAGGAGGACTGTGGGTGCTTGCCACGCTTACAGGGCCCCATTGAGGGTCCCTCCCTTGGGTCCGATTCCTCATCCGAGGAATGGCCCTCACACTCCTTGTCTGGTGCAGGAGGCATCAAGCAAGCATCTGAAGATGGGACTGACACAGTACCCTGTCTCATCTGGGCCCCCCATGGGCCAAATAAGGCCATTGCCAGGGACCCTGGGGCCATCCTGGTGCCCGTATCGGTACCGACTGGCCCCTCGATGACTCCGATGACGACGGAGATCATCGGTGCTGACGCGAATGGTGCTGACGTGAAGCGGCAAAGCACTTGAAGACGATCGGCGCCTCGGCACCAATGACTTTCGGTGCTGTTTGCCCCTGAGGGAGCGGGAGCAGTGCTGTCTGGAGCCTTGCTGTGCTGAGCCTGACTCCAATGATCAGGATCTGCGATGCGGTGCTGGGGAATCCGCTGGTGCCGGGCTCCATGTTGGTGGACGGGTCTGGTGCTGCCTAGGCGAATGGCTTGGTGCGGAGACTGCGAAGTAGAGCTGTCTCTGCGCCATGAGGCAGCCCTTGAGTGGCGCCACAGTGAAAGGGTTGCCTCCGGTGCTGGGGATCATCCTCGGTGCTGTGGGGAGGATTCGCTCGACAAGGATGACTCGGAGCTGGGAGGGGAGCTTCCATGGTGACCGTCCGGCGGGAGACTTTCCCCTTGATGGGGGTCTCAACCAGCCTCCGGAGGGACCCATTGCGGGTTTGCCCCTAGACACCAGCCCTCTCTCCCTCGGCCAAGGGGTGTGGGAGGGTGGAGCTGTGGGCAAGGCCATCAGGGCCCTTGCTGCCTGGGAAGCTTCTGGTGTCGACGGCACCTGCAGGAGCACTCCCCCTCCCCCGGGAGTCGGGGGAGGCTCCCTGCACGGAGATGCAGGCACCGGAGCAAGCTCGACGGGCCATGGTTGGTGCACCTCTGCACTCGACCCTGCCTGCATCGACAGTACAGGGGAGTGAGCATGCTCCACGTGCTGCCGCCTCTTCTTCAGCACCGGAGAAGTTTGTTGTCGCCGAGTTGACTCCAGTGCCGGTGGAGCGCTCTGCACCGAGGAGATGCTCGTTGCCGAGGTGGATCAAGGTGGTTTGGAAGCCAGCCGGAGTGTCGCTTCCATCAGGATGGCTTTCAGCCTAATGTCCCGCTCTTTCTGAGTCCGGAGCTTGAAAGCCTTACAAATTTTACACTTTTCTCTCCGATGCTGCTCTCCCAGGCACTTGAGGAAGCAATCATGAGGGTCACTAACTGGAAAAGTCTTGCCGCAAGCGGTGCAAGGCTTGAAGCCAGGTGACCCAGGCATGGCCTGGCCACGCCGAGCCCCTTAAGGGATCCTTTCTAATCTAACTATCTACACTTAACACTAACACTGAACTGCTAAGAGCTACTGGCTGAACTCAATGACACACCATAACCCAGGTAATATGCAGCGGTATCTCCCAATGCAGACATGTAGCTTTCTGCTGGCACATCATTCAGGCACAGAAAACAAATATGCTGACTTCTTATCACAGGACGGAGGGGACACAAACTGGCCCCAGGACACCACAGCTCCAAGTCTGAGGGGAGGAGTGTGTGAGGGGGTAGTACACAAACCCACCCTTGCCCTGAAGGGTGACAGGATGGTACTGGGCCCAGGTCTCGCTGACCCTCCAGCCCTGCAGATCATGCTCCAACTGGAGAAAGGGGTGAAAAGGGAGTAACCCAGTTCAGAAGGCAGAGGTTGGGGATGACAGACATACCCTGAGGGGTCCTGACAAGAACATAAGAACAGCCATATTGGGTCAGACCACTGATACATCTAACCCAGTATCCTGTCTTCCACAGTGAACAGAGAAGCCTTCCCACAAGGCTGCCAGAGAAGTCTCCCCAAGGGACTGACTGTACGCGTAGCCTGGCTGGGGCTGATGGTTGGATTGCCTTTTCTTTTTCTTTTCACCTTATCTTGGACTGGAAGCTGGAGGAGAACAGCAGATGATAGGAAGTGATGCAGGGAGGGCGACTCAGAGACCACTTTGGGGACCAGACATTGTTGACCCTCCTCTTGGGTCAGAGCCAGGTGGAGTGGACGAGTCTGGGCTCCCCAACAAGTGCCTGACACCCTGCTCCTCTGATTAAAAGAGGACGTGGACGGCAAGACCTGCTCACTGGGAAGGGGCACTAAGTGTGCTAACCACTAGGTCACCTAACCCACCAACGACTCAGTTACACTCCCACGGGAGGATCCAATTTGGTACAAAAATTTCTTATCAGAGGAAGGACAATGACACTTACCAATTTCTAGATCTCGTTTCGCTAGAGAATAAACAGAAATACATATAAAAGTTTATGAGTTTTCCTTCCCTTATGTGTTGTTTCTCTTTATCATCAATACAAAAGTTAAGGCAGGGTGATTATTTCTGTTCAATTTCTTTTCTGTTGCTTCTTCCCAGACCCCAAATAACACTGTGGTGTGAAGTTGATCTAATTTACACTTACTCCAAATTTTATAAAACTAGACTATGTCAAGGGGCCACACCCCCATCACAGACAGGAAAAGACAAAAACTCCTCTGGGCTAAAGTGGTATTAACTAGGCGTTGCTGCAGGGCCTGCTCCACTGGGAGGACATGATCCGGAAAGGGAGAGTTTATCACCGGAAGCAGGGTGGGGAGCAGCCAGGAGGAAGGCTGCTGGAACTCAGAGGTTCTTGGAACAGAACCGCTGGTAGGAAGGCAACTTGTGAACATTTGCTACTCAAACGGGCCCTTCAGACCAGGTCCAAGCTGACTGCAGCAGGGAGTGGTTGAAGATAAACCCTGTCCTGGGGTGTAGCTTTTCTTAAAAATCTGTCATGGATTCATTTGATATGGCTACACCCCTAGCTTTGCAACAGCCTCTAGACCCTTCAGTCTGCCAGACTCCTTAGGGACGCTCTTCAGGGATAAACACACCTTCCCGAGCGTTCACAGTGACACTCAAAGAGCGCTGTCAAAACAGTCGGGTGTGTTAGTTACCTGGACACAGCTGCCTAGGAAGCTGTCACGTTGTCATTGAGAATGGAAGATTAAAGCACAGACCGTTCTGGTCAGCCCAGAGTCCAGCCAAGCTGTGGTGAACCTCACTGTTCAAGCTCTGTCTGTCTCTCTGTCTGTCTGACCCCCTAGGTCAGACCTCAGGTGAGAGCCCCGACTCCTTCCAGCAGCCCCCATCTATCCCCCACCTCACACCTGTATGGTCCTTTGCTACTTCAGCTGGGGGATGTTGCTCAGCTTCCCTGCTCAGGTGTGGGGAAATCCATCTGCCTCTGGGTCCTTGGTTGCTAGGTGCCAATGTTCAGATGACTGGATTTGCCATGGTCTTCTCAGATGCTTTATTGATATAGGGACTAAGGCCCAGACAGCTAGGGAATACCTGTACTTATGTCTCCTAGCCTGCTCTGAGAGAAAACAACTCTTCCCACCCTACTGGGAAACAATGCCGCAAATAGGGGAAACTGAGGCACACATATGCTTGATAAACATATTACAGAAAATTTCCACTTCAGCACAGCTGCATTAACAAGTCAGATTTCTATAGAGTCTTGTGAAAAATTCTGAGATTGAGGTCTCATCTGCACTGAAAACTTGGCATAGCCACTTCTATCAGGTACATGAAAAATCCACAATCCTGAGACATGTGCCTCTGCTGAGTTCATTCCCTAATTAGAAGGACTGAAGGAGAACGGGTCTCTGGAAACATCCAAACAGACCCTAAAAGGTTCAGCATATCACACACACATCAACCTCTTCCTCCTGCCCACCCTGACACACACACAAAAATAAAAATAAATCAAAGAAACAACCAAGCCTTTATACAAAGGTGTAACTATGGTCAAAAATTGTATTTGTGGAAAACGGAAAATTGAAACTTACCAACTTCTTCAGTGAGTTTCCCTTAAAAATACAGAAATAAACCAATTATTCTCATCTCTTGCTTCATGAGAGTTAGAACACTACATGCTACAGTAACAAAATTCATTAGGAGCACAGAGGAACATGTCCCATTTATTTGGAAATTGGGCAGATATTCTTTATGAATTAAGTGAACAGAGGCATGGACACGGATGTCTGAGTTATGTAAAAGTTGATATGACTTTTTTCCCTCCTGACTGATTTACCACAAGGCATTTCTATAGGACACATCACTGTAATGTCAAGATGCAGTACACTTCATTAGCAAAAGATCTGAAGTAACCATGTGGGAGCCTAGGCTTTGCAGAACCTTGTCTCAAGTGGGACCAGAGACAGACAGCTGTAACCCCCTGAGAACTGGGAAAGAGGGGGAGATGGAGGACCTAGCAGAACACAGTTGTGTCTGCTATGATCTGATTGTCAGATTCACTTTCTATTCTCTCTCCCACCCACCTCTGCCACCACCCTCTATCAATAAATGGGCATATATTCTTCTTCTTTATTAGGATAAGATCTGCAGGTCACACATTCTTTTCATGTTTAATTCCTAATTTTCTCTTACCTTTCATTTTAAAGTGATACATAGCGAGGCCAATCAAACAAACAAACAAACCCATCAGGATCAAACTCAGAGCCACTATCCAGGGATTCACCCTTGGGAAAAAGGGATCTGAAAAACAAAACACCCAGGACTTTCCTTAGTTTGGAAGCAGTGACTAAAAGCAGATGTTTTTATTTCATACAGATACACAGATAGTGCCCAGCAGGATTAGTGTGAGACAAGAGTGAAATAATGGCCATGTGTGTACTACACAAAAGACCAGAAACTGATCTTAAATATGGCTCCAACCAACACAGCTTTAACACTGTTTTATCCTTGAAAAACAGGCCTGGTTTGATTCATTGCTATTCAGAGGACCATAGACTTCAGAGCCAAATTATAAACCCCATTAACTTAAATAGAGTTACACCAGAAATAATTTGTCCCTGAGGGTTCAGCAACATTCAGAAATTGTCAGATTAATGAGAATATTTTTGAAAAATCCCCTATTACCTTCAAATATTTGTAGAATTCACAATCACAATTCCTAAAGATATTGGTGCAGCAAACTAACTAATTTTCATTTGCCGGTCTTGTGTTCACAGTGATTCAGCGATAGACTTTAAGATCAGAAGGGACCAATATGATCATCTATTCTGACTCCTGCACAACGCAGACCACAGAGCCTCACCCACTCTCTCCTGTAATAGACCCTAACCTATGACTGAGCTACTGAAGTCCTCAGATCATGGTTTAAAGAATTCATGATGGATGTGACCAGGATGGACTTTTCAAATTTGCCTAAGGCCTTCTGTGCACATGGTCTGTGCTCCAATTTATTGAAACTGGGACCAACTTCTTATGGAGTCATTTTTAAATTGGTTCAAGAGTTGACAATCATTGTGGGTTCCACCAATTTATATAAATTACTGCACAAAACCTTAAATAATAAATTAGCTTAATAGTGCCCTGCCTCCAGTTAGCTGAAGTCCATAAGGAATTGACTCAAGATAAATCTATACAGGGCACTCTGAAACTTGTATGAGCATTCACCCAAACAAGTACCTTTGTTAACTTAATAGTTAATAAACACAACTTTTGTGTGTAGACCAGGGTAAATCGAGTCCCTTTGTGGATCTGGACCAAAGTGACTTAAGGAGCAGAAGTCCCATTGAAAGTCAGTAGAAACAACATCATTATATGATTTAGGTGACATTTCACACAACAATTAATGAAGAATGAACTGGTGCAGCGACAAGATCATAAATAAGATATAAAGAGTAAAAAATTTACCACATTTAAATAAATCATTAATATGAATTTAAGGTTGCAGGAACATCTTGTGTCAGTGAATTGAGTGAAAGTTTCATCTAAAAATGGTGGAAGGTTTGTGAGTGTGTGTGTGTGTGTGTGTCTATGTGACTGTGTGTTTGCATGTGTGCGCACATGCACTAGAATATCAGGAAAGTCAGGCTTAATATTAAACTTACATGAAATCTAAAACGTTCATAGGCTTAATACTCCCAATTGGGGAATCAGGCTGCCTAAACTGTGACCCTGTAAAGCTGCCAGCCTCCCATCTTCTTTGTATATGGATTCTGAAATACCCAGCACAGATGTTTCAGTTCTTTTATTCCTAAGTCATGTTATATTTCTAGCAGTGGTGAGTTCAGGGTGGGATTTGAATGGTAACTGACCTGCTATATAAACTGCTGATTCCTTGTCTTGATTGAGAACAGTGTTTCTGATGCAACACAACAAGTTTTGGTTTGACTGCTCTTTTACAACAATAGCAGTTTCTATGTCAAACAGGTTGTTATCCCCTCGGGATTTTGTTTCAGAGAGTGATGGTAAATGTGGCCCACTGAGATCTTCCCACAGCACCTCAGGCTCTGGGTACCAACCAGCAGATCGACAAACCACCCGGATCCCTCCATCCTGGTGACCCTCAACAGAGATGAGAGGAGCAGAGCCAAGTCCTAAGGGGGAAATGCATAAAGTTGCTAATTCCATTAATTATTTTATAAGGTATAAGAGAGGAGGGACAGTTAGTGGATCCCTCCTCACACTACAAAGCACTAATTCATGGGTAGCCAGTTGAAGGGATAAATGGACACTGGAATCTCTGAAATCCCAATGCTCATGGACACACAAAAATGTGAAGAAACATTTAAAATAATAGCACTGAGTCAGTGGGAAATATTGTCCTCTCAACACAGGACAACTGAGTGCTAAGTACTTTTGGAGATATGACCCCTTCATTTAGATACCCGAATGGGATATGAACTTCTGGAAAATGTGATAATAAGTGCATTGGATAGATATATTTATTGTAAAAAAAAAAATCTAATTGGCTTCATGGTTACATTGTCAAAGCAGCAAGGGAGAAAGATGTGTCTTGTCCAAGAGTGGTAAATACATAACTCCCCACCACCCCCATCACTATTATACAGTCTCAGCAAATAAGAAGGCTGCCTTTGATTTTAACTGCACCACTAAGTAACAACCAGTAGTGAACCATTCAGAAGGCTATAAAAGTCTGGCAATCCCACCTTAGCCACACATCCTAGAAATGCCTGCAAAGAAACTGAAAGGCCATATTTGTCCACAATTCCTTTCCCCCTTAACTAAAGACCCTGTTAGAGTGAATCAAGATATGGCAAGAAAGTGCCTTGGCCATCCTGAAAATGTTTTTAATAATATGTCCGGAAAGTTGTCAGCATATTTTCCCTAGTACGAAAGTGGCTATTTCCTCAAATTTAGACACACTGTGTTATAGTGAAATATTTCACAAGCAGGGAGTCACAGTTGTTGTAATAGGAAAGAATAAAGCCTGCAGATCATACAAAGATAAAACTGTCACAAACACTGACCTGCTACCCGCAGTTCCAATATGGTTTCTTCATAGAAAGTACCCTCTTGAACAAAACAGTGGTATTGTCCTTCATCAGAGAGTCTGATATTGAAAATCCTCAAGGGAATGTTTCCATCTGTGAGTTCAGCTTTCGAAAGCTCTGTCCTTCCCCGATACTCTGGCATCTGCCCTTCATCCTGATCCATCCCATCACGATACAGGTGCACATAGGATAAAAACTGAGACCGGAACCATCTCACCTCCATGTTTGCAGCGCTCATCCTGGGGGACAGGTGACAGGGCAACACAGTGTCCTGACCCAGGATGGCAGTGACAGGGTCATGGGATCCAATCACTCTGAACTTTGCTGGAAAATGAATCAGGAAAAAAATAAAATAAGCTCGGAGGAAGGTGGGAATTGGATAGGGAGGAGAAATCCAACAGGTTCCATTTGATACAAACTTTCCAAAAAGCTCTGCCAGAGGCAGACCCCCGGCATGGAAAATTTCAGCCTGAATGTTTCAGGGAGATCAATGCTCATATGCGGTGAGAACGGGGTTCTGTTATAAGAACACTCAGTCTGAGTGCCTGGCCCAAACACACAGCACTGAGAGTGGGTTTGGAGCTGATAACTGGCAAGCTTGGTGCATGGCAGAGACACAGAGCACTGGATGGAATGGGGAGCTGTGAATAGGTAAGTTACATTAATGGCACAGGCATGTGGTGCTGACACTGGGTGGGAGGCTGAAGAGGGGTGAATTCTGTCCAGGGCCTAGTCACACTTCAGAGAAACTGAGGCAGAGAACTGGGACTGGACGTGTTTGGTGTGTGGCTGAGACACACTTCCTATGCAACAGCCTGTTTTTCTAAGCGCTCTGGAATTCACATGAAATTTGCTGGGCCTCAACAGGACTCAGGGGGGATAGGTGGGCCATATTTGGTGTTCTTTCAACATGGTGCGTCTGAGACAGAGCCCTATTACTACAGCCAATCGCTGGTCTATTATGGTTCAAATCGTCATATGATCAAGAAACCAAATAACCAAACTTAAGCAAGTGCGTTGCCTAAAGAGAAAACAGTTCACTATGAAAAGGAGACATACCCTCCTTCTGAGAGGCAATTATTATCAGGCAGTTTGCTTACTGTACACAGAGGGTGTGCTTGAGAAATACACCCCCCAAAACCACTTATATTTCTATCACGGTAAGTGAAAAGCACTTTATACGTCACCTCCAACCCGCCAGTTCCTTAACGCGTTCTTTACCTTCCTTATCTCTGTTTTGGACACCACATTCCAAACCAGGGGGGTGTAGAGATACCTCATTATATATATATATATAATGCATATTATAGGACTACCATCCACACAGTACCTGATAATATGGTGTATACTACACCTAACGTACATGTATTCGCTAACAGGCCCATCTAATGTGTCCATCTAATGCTTTGTTAATCCTTGACAGTCTTTTAAAAATACTTGTGTGAATAAAAAGCCCTGTACACTGTCCCAGGAGGAAATAAAATAACCCAGGAACAACACAATCAGAGCCAAAATTGAATAATGAAGGTGCTGATCTTGCTGTGTGGTTATATTTACACACTGTGAGTTGTTCCATTGACTTTGAGTTAAGCATGTTGTTAAGACAAAATTTCACAGGCCTAAATAAATCCTCTAAGGATCAGCAGACACAGTGCGGATTCCTACCTGATTCCATCTGGTGAACATAAAAAGTAAGGAAGAAAATAAAACCAGGGAGAGGTGAGCTGGCTCTGGAGCAGTGACAGAAAAAGGGAACCTTCATCTTCACTGTAACTTTATCTAGAAAACAGGAAGGAGGGGAAAAAAAGTTAACCTAGTGAGCATGTCCCTCATTAACATTAAATTGCTAAAGCCAAACATTAAAGAGGACACCTTAAGTAAAAAACAAGTAAATATAGTATTAAGTGAACTTTTCATACTATGGAGTTAGAACAGCCATTCAATTAAAGTTGAAAATATATTTCCTTTCTGAGTCTGATTTTGTCCCATCCCTATAAAAAAAGAGAGAGATTCTTGATTTTTCTTTTTACCCTTTTCTCTTCTTTCAACATATTGCAGGCAAGTGATTCAGTCCCATAACCAGAGCTGTTAAATAAGAGGGAATACAAAGAAAGATACTCCGCCAGAAAGTTGGATTTGCATGAGTTTATAACTTTACAAAACAGAAACATATAGAATCTCCCTTTGAATGCATTGAGAGCAGGATCAGGTCCAGTTTCCTTGAATAAAATATAAGAGGAAAGAAATAAATTCTTAAATCCAATAATCAATATAATTTGGCGTTAAATTACGATGGAAGGAGAGCCAAAAACAGATCATGTATCATTGTGAGTATAGAGTTCAAAAACAAAGTTTATACTCAGAGTAAAACACATCTATTTTGGGATTATTGGGATTATTGGGATTAAATGATTTCTAGGAGTTCTATAAAAGAACAATGGAGGTGACATTCGAGTGACAGAAATTCACCTACCTGATCCTGGAAAGAAGCTTTGAAACAGTTTTGAGATCTCCCTGGTGTTCTCAGGTTTTCTAAAATCCTCATCCATTCTCCTCGCCTTAGTTTACATTTTCAGTGACTGTTTCAGTTCTGAGGTTGCAAAATTAATTCTTAATAAAAAATTATAGAGACAAAGAGCTGAATTTCAGTCTTTGCTTCCTATTTCTGTCTAAATGGTCTTTATTATTTGTCAGTTAGAAATGTTTCTCTCTCGATGCCTGCACCAAGACAGAAAGCAAAAGTAGAAAACTTATAGGAAAGAGGCGGGGCTTTCAGTTTCCCTCACATCCTTGTTACACTTTGACCCCACCCCAGGGTGTTTCATGACAGCAGACTCAGCTTTCCAAGCATCCCAATCTGGCTGAAGGTGAGAACTGCTAAATACTGTCATAATATTCAGTATATTTTTCATCTCATGCTCCAAATGGAAATTCCCCTTTTCATTACTTAATAGGTAACCTTTGTTCTGCTAAACTGGAGTTTATGGTGAAGTTTGTGTCTGCTGCTGTAAGGCCTGAAGGTGAAAGTGTAGCCATCTCTGTTTTCAGATCAGAGTCTAACCAGGATCAAACAGCGTTAGTTGATTCCCAGTTCGAATTGGTCAGCAGACGTGGAGCTCTCCTGGTCTCTGTCATCACTACAGATCAAACCCTCCAGGTTCTTGTTGTTCCTTTACAAGTGGGCAGCGCATTGATGGGGTCAGACCAAGGCAATCCCAGAGCGATGGTTTCATGCCATGACAGAGATGGTGGGGGAGGTCATCTCTTTTATTGGACCTACTTCTGTTGGGGAGAGAGACAAGCTTTCAAGCCACAGGGAGCTCTTTGAATGGGCCATTCAAGGCCCTTTAACACCACTGCCGTCATAGGACAAAACGAGGGGTTAGTGGGTTACAGCTGGTTGTCATGAGCCATAAATCCAGTGTGTCTGTTCAGTCCTTGATTGTTAGCGTCTAGCAGGCTAGATTTACAAAAGGCTCCTGTTGGTGCAGAATTTCCAGTTTGTCCCCGAAGCCCCAAATCCTAATTAAATAATTCTGTGTCCCTGTGACCCCCACATCTGCCTGTCTTCAGCCCAGCTATTAACTCTGCCCCTGCCCAGCCCCCACATCTGCCCATCTCAGTCTGAGCTGTGTGTGTCTGCGCCGTGCCCCCAGCATGCCCCATCACAGCACTGAGCCGAGCCAGCCGGCCTGGTGCCACTGGCCAGGGGTCCAGCCGGCCGGGCCCCACAGAACTGACCAGCCCAGCTGGGACTCTGGCACCAGCCTGGCTGGGGACATTTTCAATGTAAAAGCGAGACCTGCCCATGTCAGCCTGGTCCCACATCACCGTCCTGTGCTTCCTAATCCCACCACCAGCACAGCCACCAGCCTTTGCCAGGGATGGACTTTGGCACCCAGCTGGATGGCACTGGGGGTGTGAGCAATGTCGCACGATTTAGGACAATCTGAGATATTTTAACTAACTTGAGAAAAAAAATTGGGGGAAGTTTGTTTCCTTATCAACCTCCCGCCTTCCACTGTCAAACCCCCGGTTCCCGACCCACACACACACCTCGTTCTCCTCCCCTCGGGACTTGGAATGATTCTCTCATAACAAGTAATTGTCGCTGTTCACACAGTCTCACCTTCTGATCAACGGTTGTGAATAGGCCTCAGGCACCCTAAGTGAACTGACTTTGTTAGCACTTGCCCTCCCCGTTGTTATGTTACCTGCTTTTGATGCTGCAAAGAATTCCGGGTTATTTTACATAAGTGTCCCAGGCCTGTCCCCAGTCTCCTAGTGTAGCCGGTGATTTTTGTCTTGAGCTGTTTGAACCTGGTAGCAGAATAATCAGGTGAAAAGGGCTGCAGAAAAGCCTCAGAAGAGGTTTAAAATCACAGCAAAATCACAGGAATTGAGAGTGGGAGATTCTGTGCCATTGAAAATATGGATAAGTTTTAGGAAAAGGATCTTTAGGATAAAAATTAGCGAGTGAATCTGGCGTTGGCAATTAGAAAATAGCCCCCCTCCCCCGTTCACTCCTAACTCCCTCCTCACTCCTCTCCCCTTCCAGAGTAATCTTTGGTTGCATTCACTTCTAGCCCCTCCCCATCCACTTTGACGTTCTTGCTCCAAATGTGACCATCCCCTATCTGAAACAGATAGCTCTATATAGCCTGCTGTTAGCAGGTGGTGCACAGCTGAGATCAGGGGAGGAGAGGAGCTGAGCGTGGGTGGCGCTGACCATCTAAAGCAGAAGAGTTGAAATCACTTGGGAGAAAAGAGCTGAAAAGAACCACGACGTCCTGAAAACTGCACAGCAGTGAGCATCCCTGAAGCAAAGGTGCGCCTTAGACTTTAGACAGCCGGGCTAATGGAGTCCCCGCTCTGTGTCCAAGCCAAGGAAATCCTTCTGTTACAAAGCTGTACAGGTACACCTGGGCTTACAGGCAACCAGAGTGAGTCCCTGCTCTGTGTTTTGGCCTGAATTGACCATCTTAGCAATCCTTGGACGGAAGATGGACCTTCTGTGATGACCAGAGGAATGCTTTAGAGGTTGTGTAAGTAAAGACCACCTGAATCCGCATGTCACTAGAGCTGGATGCTTGTGGTCTGAGCGAGATTCTCCCTCTCTACCCATCTGGCTTTGCTGCGTGACAGATGTTTAAGTGTAGATGTTCGTTAGAACGTTACTTATATTATTGTTAAATTAATAATGTTAAGTATTAGAGTTAAGTTATGATTTTTCTTATACCGTCTATGTTCTAGTAGACCATATATGTTTTAATAGTTGTATTTTGATAAATATATATATTGTTACACGGTTACACATCATACTTGACTTCTATCACTTTCAACTTAATGTAACCATTCGCTTCTAAATAAACTTGGTATCTGTTCTCGAAATCTCACAGCTTATGTGTTCTATCTTGATCGGAGGACTGTATCTGTGTCCTTTCAAGGGGGGATTATCTCCCTGGAAATTTCAATAAAGCGAACTACCATGCCAGTAGTTTTTAGGGGTAATTCTGTACTCTAAAGTTCTCTCAGTAATATTTTGTCCTTAAGTTGAGGAGAAAAGAATATTTTCATGTATATGAATGTATCCAACGACATATATTTCCACAAAAGCCTGCTTTCTTACCAAAAAGCCTTTGTTTGAACAACTTGAGGGTTGTTTGTTTATTTTTTTAATAATCAGAAATGTCATAAACTGTGATTTGGTGTGAGAGTCTGACTGTTCCTTGGCTGTCTAGCACGTTAGTTGTTTGCTCTTCTTCATTTTATGAATTCGAGAATGTTGTGAGATTACATATTCAGTTTTGAACACTAAGAGTTGTGATGGAAGCACAGAGTTGGCTCAAAGATAAGAAACATCTCCAAAACAATCGAGGGAGACAAGCTCATGGTTTCATTTTGCTGGCTGAGATTCACTTTTATAGCTCCTTTCGGTGGGTCCTTGATACCTTTTAGCATTTACAGAGACGACTAATTGTAGTACTTTTAATATAGGTTTCTGGGTCACTTCTTAGGAGAAGCATCTAAATGTAACAGAATTAATTAATAACTCCGTGGAATTCAGGCATGGCATTCACCTCCTGGTTACAGGACTCTGTAGTGGATATGTATATCGAAACAGAGAGTGAGAGAGCTATGACAATGGAAGTGTGTAACTGTATTGGTAATAATCAGTAACTAAAATCTCTAGTTACATTTTCTAGATCAATGATTCATGGGAATAAAAAGCAGATACTCAGGGTAATTACATTTCCTAGATTGTACAGTGTATAAGAAATCCTTAACGAAATTTTCCTGGAGGCCCCATCTCACCCACAGAGACTCATTTTTCACTCTCATGTCCTCTCCAGATAGAGAGCTTGAGAAACTAAGATCCACCTCATTCTTCCTTGTTCAAAGTAAGAAAGTCACAAATAAACCATTGTCTTACCCTGGGGCCCACAACCCAAGTCAGGAGGTTGCGTTTTGAACCTTACCGAGCCCACTGCTGTTTTTGAACGTATCCATTTCATTAGATAAAAACGGTATCAGGAAAAAGCCAGAAGTCACAAGATATAAGAATACAGTGGTGACAGCAGAGGGCAGCAAACTCGAATACAGTATAGCAGCTGAACAGAAAACCTTCCCGAGCTTCTTGAGAAGTAATGATCCAATTTCATCACAACGTGGGAATCTTATCTCAGCCTCTTCCACTACACAATTCTGTTCCAGGAAGGGGATTTTATTCTCTGCTTTAACAACTGCTGCATGTCCTCGTCACCTGGCCACTGCAGCCTGGCTTGACCCTCTGAGATTTGGGGGAAATAGCAAAGTTGTTATTCACTTGACCCATCCCTAGCAAGGACCTTTCTCGGCTTTGTGTCCTTGGTGGATCTTCTGATGCTTGATGAGGAATGAGTAGAAATTGAACTCTTTCCCGCAGTGAGGGCAGTCATAAGGGTCCTTCACACGGTGCACTCTCTGATGGCCCGTGAGGTGCGTGTGTCGACTAAAGCTCTTATTGCACACCTGGCACGTGTAGGGCTTCTCTCCCCTGTGGAGTCTCTGATGAGACAGACAGTGCGAGCTCACACTAAAGCTTTTCCCGCACTCTGCGCATTTGTAGGGGCGCTCTCCCGTGTGGATTCGAATGTGTTTAATGAGGTCTGAGCTGTCCCTGAATCGTTTCTCACAGGCTTGACACTGATAGGGCTTCTCTCCACTGTGGATTCGCTGATGGGTAGTCAGGTGCGCGCTGGCCCGAAAGCATTTCCCACACTCGGGGCATTTGAAGGGTCTCTCTCCCGTGTGGATTCGCTGATGCCTGGTGAGGCCCGAGTTGTCTCGGAAGCATTTCCCACAGTCAGGGCACTTACTTTGTCTCTCTTGGGAGCGGATCCTCTGATGAGTGATCAAGGCTGATCTCGGAGGGAAGCTTTTCCCACAGTTGATGCCCGGGTGGGGTCTCTCTCCAGTGGGGATTCTGTGCAAGACATCTTCTTCGATTTTCTTGACTCCTCTGCTCCTGGGAGTGGATTTACTTCCTCTCTTCCCTGTATGGTTTCCCTGCCGCCTCTCTGACTTGTGCTGAATGTCATGGGCTTCTCCTTGATCAGGACGTGGGAACACGTTCTCTTCGGATCTTCTTGATAGAGTCCCAAGTGGTTCCACTTGCTCAGGACCTTCCTGCTGACGATTCTCTGCCTTTTGCTCTCTCAGTGTCCCCATACCTGCTGGGACAGAGAGAGAATCCAGACAGAAGTCATTCCCTGTGCCGGGGGGAAAGGGAACCTCACGGAAGTGAACAGGAAAGGGAGAACAAACCTAGATAACTCCTGGGGAGATTGAAATGCCAGGAGCTGAGCCGTACCAATAAAACCCTTGCCTGGAGGACAGAGAGCAGAGCACCAATCCTTCCTCCACATCCTCTGGATACAGATAAAAGCAGGTGCCGAAGAGTCCGACGGGTTTGATGACAATGCACAAGTGACATCAGCCCAGAGGACATGATAACTAGTTTTCTGAATTCACTTCAGCTGATTCCTTACCTGTATGGGCATCTCTTGGGCATTCCCTTTCCTCGTCACCCTGGAGATCAGGGAGCCACGGCTCCTCCCCTCGTTCCAGCCGGGAGATCACATCGGGTCTGGCCATCAGAAATCCTGCTTGGGAGGGGGGCAAGGAAACAAGTGTTGATCTGGTTCATTACGGTCAGTGTGGTTACTATTTCCAGACCCAGGATTGGGGTAGCTCACCTAGAAAGGCTCCTTCCTCTCCCTACCTCGACTCTCCAAAGACTGGCGTATAAATCATACAAGATCCCATTACGCACTGGTTTGGGGCAAGGGTCCATCCCACTCTGCCCAGAGAATAGCTATAACTTATTCCCCCAGGAGGCTGAGCAGTGGTGTGACACTCTCTAGGTGTCTGGGGAACAATTAAGTCTCCACCACTGAGTCCAGCCCTGTGACTCTCGCCTCTGCCCTTCCCTCAGCTGGTGGAGGAGAATAAAGAACATCTGGGGCTGCCTGCTAACACAGCTGGCCAAGGCGGAACGCCAGCAGGATGGAGATGAAGCACATATGAAAATCTAGCCAGTGGGGACTTAGGCAGAGTTGAATCAGGAGGCACGTGTCCATCCATGGGCCAACACAGGGGTCAGAGGCCGGAACCTACCCTGGGAATGGTGAGTCGGGAGACAGTGAATTTGTCCCCTCTGAGAGCTTTGGTTACGGGGAGAATGACACCAATTTGATGTCCTGAATCTTCTGTCCCGTGCGAGGGGATGTGGGAGGAAAAATCTCGCACCCACAGGATCTGGAGACTATTAGCGCTGATCCCCCAGAAACTGGGGGAGGGCTGACTGTGAAGAAACCTGCACAGAATTTAATCCAGATGCTTCAGAGACCCCCCAGCTTCTAACACCCGGGGGACAGGAATCCTTACCCAGAGAGGTCACCGTCTCATAATTCTTCTGCATGACATCCCTGTGGAGGGCTCTCTGAACCGGGTCCAGCAGAGTCCACTCCTCCTCGGTGAAATACACGGCCACCTCCTCCAAGGTCATCAATTCTGCTGCAGCCATTTCTTTTCCCTGGCTCCTGGGAAGATGGGACAATCTGGAGCAAACTGTGGACGTTGTTCTGCAGCCTGTCAGTGCAAGAAGGGCGATTAGGGAGGTTTCAGAAGGGGTCGTTAGTCCATTTCACACCCTGATTCCCCCCACCCCTGAGGCTCTTTCCCTGCAAACAGGCGATCTAGACTCTGCCAGGATGAGGAAATGGTTCAGCCAAGACTTTCAAACATAGCAACCAAAATTTAGGCTTTAAAATTGCGATTAGGCCCCAGTGGATATCAATGATACTTCTGTGTCCCGCTGCCCTTCCTATGGTCTCTGTGCTCCTCACACTCTTTACCGTATTGTTCCTCACACCCCTCTGTAAGGCAGGGAGGAATTGCTGTCTTCGTTGCATAGATGGAAGCACAGACCGTCTAAAGGTCCATCTGCACAGTGAAAAAAAAGACCTGCTGAAGTGAGTCTCAGAGCCCAGGTCACCGGACAAAGGCTTGTGCCATGGGGCTGAAAGTGGCAGTGTAGACGCTTCCCGCTCGGGCTGGAGCCCAGGTTCTGAGAGCTTCCCCCATGTTTCAGGCTCCAGAACATCTAGGCTGCTATTTTGAGTGCTGGAGCATAACCACCCCAGTCAGCTGACCCAAGCTCTGTGCTTGCTGCTGTGTCTTTCCTTGCAAGTGGCAATGCGCCCTAAATGACATGCCCAAGGTCACAGGGGAGTCTGTGGCAGAGCAGCGACTGAACCTAGGGGGCCTGAGTTTGAGGACAAAACCAGAACCCCTGGACGCCCCTTCCTCTCTTGCGAGGCCCCAAACATTCCCATACTCAGAGACGGTCCTTGCCCCCAAAGAGATTTCCATGTAACGAGACAAGACACGCAGAGAGTGATTTATCTTCATTTCACAGTGAGGGATCTGAGAACCAGAGAGATTAAAGCTGGGACTTTCAAAGGGGCCCAGAGACCCAAGTCAGCAGGGGTTGGATGTCGGACTTTCTTGGGTCACTTTGAAAGTGACAGCGACTTACGAGAGGTCAGACAGGGAGCCTGGAACTGAAGCCAGGATTCCAGTGGCCCAGTGCAGTGCTGGAAACACAAGACGTCCTCTTCGTGTTTTTCCACTCGCTAACACAGAGAATACTCCCAGAGCATGAATTATTTCATAGAACATCCCTCAGCCCCAGAAACCAGCGCCTTTCACTGCAAGGAACCAGCACGTCACAGAGATCAACCGTGGCCAGGAAGAGACACCAGGAAAACACCCTCTTTAAAAGAATCCAGCCCAAGAGGCAGCCCTGGAGGTGCTAACAGCAGCCAGACCCACACCCAGGACTAGTCCATGCCATTTCTGGCTGGTAGAGGAACAGAGATGATCTGGAACCTACAGCCGGCACAAGGCAGAAAATGGGCAAGAGGGAGGTGAAGTACTTTTGAAAATCTGGCCCTGGGGACTTTGGCAGAGACAAGTCATGAGTCACTTGTCCATCTCTGAGACAGCAGAGGGCTTGGAGGTCCCAAAGGATGGAACCTGCCTGGGGGGTTAGGGAACTAAGTTAATCTCACTTGATGATATTGGTTACGGGAAGAGCAGCACCATTGTTATGTCCCTGAATCTCCTGTCCCATGGATCTAGAGACCATCAGGGCCGATCCCTGTTATATTAATGAGGACAAAATATATGGGCCAAAGGTGTTAACATAAACGAGTCATTGTCCATTATTAAACAGTTTTAAACAAAACCCCTCAGCCTGCTTAGTACCGTGGCAAATACACCATTAAAAATCCTCTTATTAAAGATATAGAAAACAAGGAAAAACAAAGTACTTGAAATAAATATTAAATAAGGTTTTCATTTTAACATCCCTTATTCCCTTTCCTTTGAGCTACAGAGAGTTTTTAGAAGGAAAAAAATCATTGTTTGACAATCTTTCAGAGGGCATTAAAGAGGGTAATAACTGTCTTCCTGGGGAAAAGAGAAAAAATGTAGACGAGATGGGCTGAAGCTGTTGTTGTTAAAGTCGGCTCCCATGTTCTAGAAAACAAAAACGCACACTAAAGAAGAGAAAAAAGAACAGGAAAGATAGAAAATGCAGCTTCCGTCTCTTGTGTTGATTCTTACTTGCACCCCAGGTCGCTGCTGGTAAAACACAGGCCCAGCACACTGTTTTAAGAGTCTTTGAAATCTGGCAAAATTGTACCAGCATCAGTCTGTTTAGGACATTGCTTTAGTGGTCTCTTTATGGTCCCAGGCTTACAGCTATGTTGCCAAATATATAGAATTGGCCAACTAAGCCACACTCTTCTTAGACAGAAGGAAAAAGGAAAGGGCTAGAAAAGAGAAAAAATAAGACAGAGAAGAAAAAGAACACGCAAACGAGGGTGGGGTGTATGTGTGACAAAGTCTCACCTCCCAGGCGGTATTTGGGATTTAGTTAATGCCTGTGGAGGTGGCAATGTCATTTGGCTCTCTCGCTCTGGCCCAATTTGGTCAGGAATAGAATAAAGAAGGTCCAAAGTCCTGGCAGATGCTGCAAGAGGCAGCCATGAGGGTGAAACTCACTCCAGTGTGGTCTCAAAGTCTCCATCTTTAAGGACCCTAGAAGGAAGCGGAGGGTGGAATGGACCATCCCTATTATTTCAGCCACCTCTTAGGCCTAATTTCTGACACGCTCATTTTACTTCACTTATTTTTGGTCTCACACTGTCTCGTTTAGCAGACATGATCTTAACACAGTCCTTGAATTCTATCAGTAGGCCTTTTTTGTTTGGATCAAGTCAGTCTGTCTCTCTCCCTTTTGCAACATTTCCCATCCACTTTTGTTGTTATAGGCTACCGTGAGACTATGAACTTTCACTCCCTTTCACAGCTGAGTTTACAATTAGGGTAAATTTGTTGGCCCATCATCCCCCTGACCCTTGGGGCACCAGCAAAGAATCCTACACAGAAGCTAACCCAGATGCTTCAAAGACCTCCCATCCCAAACTTCTAATACCTGAAGTGGCAGGAATCCCTTACCCAGCGAAGTCAGAGACTTGTAATTCTCCAGCATGACGTCCCTGTAGAGGGCTCTCTGACCAGGGTCCAGCAGGGCCCACTCCTCCTCCGTGAAATACACAGCCACCTCCTCGAAGGTCACCAGCTCCACTGCAGCCATTTCCCTTCCCCGCCTCTTCAGGGGATGTGATGATCTGCAGGAAAATGTGGATGTTATTCTACAGCCGGTCAGGACAAGAAGAGCAACTGGGGAGATTTTGGAAGCAGCGTCAGTCCACTTCATACCTCCGGTTCTTCCTCAGTTCTTTCCCTGTAGACAGATGTCCTAGACTCTGCCATTCTGGGGAAATGCTTGAGCAAAAACAACAGTCTAAAGTCAGGACCCACTTCCTGCTTCAGCTCTCTCAGTAAGAGGCTTGAGTTTCAACACTTGTCATCCTACAACAGCGGGGCTCAGCTCTGAGCATCCAACACTGTGGTTAAACAGGCCACTTATTCAGGTACCAGAAAATGGATTTAGGTGTCTACATTTAGGCACAGTCTTTTAAGATCCTGGCTTTCATCATTTCATTATGGGACAGACCCAGTCCTTCCCACCAGGACTCAATCCACAGAGACTCTTTTAAACCCCCTCAGTAAGAGAGATTAAATGAAGTCAATGGGACCAATAAGATATACCCATGTTTAATATTATATATTTGACAATGAGACCCTAAATTTAATTGTTTCATGGCGTTTAAGACCAGAAGGGACCATTAAATCATCTAGTCTGACCTCATGTATGTAACAGGCCATTAAATGTAACACAGTTACCCTGTCCTGACCCCGGTGATCTGTATTTGGCTAAAATGCAGGGTGATTTTTTATCGGTGTTTGATAAACAAATGGAAAGTGTTGTTTCCCCCATTCCTGCCCTGCTGCCATTGACACAGGCTGCAGGAAACCCTGTGTGATGCCAAACGAATAGGGGCAGTGAGTGAGGGATGGAGCCAGAAGGTCCTGTGGCAGTTGGGAGGCGGCAGCAGCAGGGGAGGGGCAGGTGATTGACAGCTGTTGGTTGGGGGGAGCTGGGTTGGCCAGGAGGGGCACCAGCTGAAATGGGGCAAACTGTGGCTCGGCAATGTCCCTCAGGGACATCGCTCTTCCCTCTGGAGAAGATTTATATCAAAATTTAATAACCAGAAGGAAAAAAGCATACATCAGTGGGGATTTTACTTCAAAATGCAAGAATTAGAGAGGAAAAGGCAAAATCTGCAGTTGGAGATGAGTGTCAAGTACTTGAAAAATGGCCCTTCCTTAAAGGTCACTTGAAGAGAAAAGAAAAGCTCCTTGTTGCGTTAACGGACTGACAAATTTACCCTCAGAGTGGTGAACTCTTCGGGAATGTATGTCGTTCATAACTCTGAAACGTTCATAACTCTGAACAAAAGTTCCCTCAAAAATTTACAACTGAACATTGACTTAATACATCTTTGAAATTTTACTATGCAGAAGAAAAATGCTGCTTTTAGCCATCTTAATTTAAATGAAACAGCCACAGAAAGTGTTTCCTTACCTTGGCAAATCTTTTTTTAAACCTTCCTATTGGTTTTTTTTTAGTAGTTTACGTGTAACACAGCCCTGTACTGGATTTGCTTTTTTTTGTCTCTGCTCCTGCCTGATTGCATATTTCCAGTGCCAAAGGAGGGGTGTGGTTGACCAGTCAGTTTGTAACTCTGAGGTTCTACTGTATGTGAAAGCAAATAAGATGTCACAATAACCCATAATCACAAATGTTGCTAGGAAAGGGTACAAAAGAGAGACGAAGTCTGCATTCGTCTAAACAAAAAGGCTTACTGATATAACTCAAGGACTGTTAAAGTCTTGGCTAGTAAACATGAAAATGTGGGTCCAGAAACCAGTAAACCAAAATCGGTGTGTTGGAAACTAGCCCAATTTAATCATTCTCCTTTTGGGTCCTTAAAGAGATTTTGGGGAAAAAATACAGAAGACCAGGACCCTTCGCCATCCTGACCCTGAGATGTCTTGGCCGGGCTAGGCCCAAGAGAGGGATCCCATGACATCACCACCCCTACGAGCTTGACCTGCACCGCAAAACCCACTTAAGATGCAACTGGACCAGACTTTAAGAGCAGCCGCAAAAACAGGTCCAGCCCATCTCAACTAACTTCTTTTTTCCCCAAAAGGACAATTATTATCCTCTGTTGATACCACACTTCTAAAACTCTCTTCAGCTCCTGGGAAAGGGAACAAGGAATGTTGCTAAAACGAACGGATTTAGGATTAACTTTGACAGGCCTTGTCTCCCCAGCAAAACATCTGTTTTTAAACACTGTTTTGGAGTCCTATAAGTATTGAACAGAGATTTATTATTTTTAAAAAAATAAAGAACCTTTTTTTTTTAAACACAAAATATTTCTCCAGAAATCCTGCCTCTGCATGTGACTAGAGCTCTCAGTAACAAATAGCCATTTTTACTAAGATTAGCAAAAAGATCAAGGGCCCCAATCTTTCCAAGGGCGCCACACAGGTGATTTAAGGGGGTGTCACATTATTGACAAGGAAGAGGGGGTTGCTTGGAAATGTTCATACAAATACACCCAGTCCACATCTCTCGGGCTTGATATATCTGATGTAGCAAAAATGCACTTGTCAGTGCCTTAATATTAGGGAGATTTACCTGTCAAAGGGACCCCCCACTCCAGCCTATCTCTGAGGGGGTTGGTAATGAGAGAAGATTTTTTCAAATAAGATTAACCTCTGGCTCTTCCTTCTCCTCTGTGCTGCAAACTCGTTTCTCTCCCATTAGTTCCCTAATTGGGCAGAGATGGTTAAAACTGCTACATTTCACCACATCTGCCTTATTTTTCAGCCTTAACTTCCTGACAACTTCACTCCCCAGAGAGACAAGGGGGGGATCACTGCCTCTTCCCCCTGCTTTGGCCCCTGGGGCAGATCCTGGCTGGAGCTGGGACCAGGGCTTCCTTGCTGTTCAGGGGAGCAGATCTCCTCCCACCCCCGGCAGGTGCATGAGAAAGGAGGCAGATTCCCAGGAAGCTCCCTCGTGCAAAGTGACTTTCTTGCCCGTCCCCAGTTCCCGCGGGTCTCTCTCGTCACCTGCAATCTCCGGCTCTGCAGCTGCTGTCAGCAGAGCCAGGGGCCGGCTCCAGGCACGGGAGAAAGTCCCCGCCTCGGCTGGGCACGGAGGGGTTTGATGCGGATCTCTGCCCAGCACAGACCAGATCCCAGAGGAGGCAGCAGGGACCAGGATCCGCCCCCTGTGCGATCCCCCCTTGCCCCAATTACTGCTATTTGCTTTTTGCAGTGCAGAGCCAGCCCCGGATGCAAGCAGATGCAACCCCCCCCCCCCAGCTGATCCAGCCCCTTCCTGTGCCCCTTGCATAGCAATCCGGGCTGCAGCCTGTAACAGCAGCACGCTGGCTTCCCTGGGACTGCATGGGGATCAAGCCTGGTGCCCCTGTCTGCAGCCAAGAGCCTGGGGGTGCAATGCACCACAGCCCCTCCTGCAGCGGCCCTGCCAGGCTGCAGAATGCAAGGCCCCAATGTGGCCCTTGAGCAGTCCCGTGTTGCTCCGGCTGGAGGGTGGGGCCAGGGGAAAAGAGGGGAGGGGAGGAATTCATACCGCTCTGGCAGCTGATCTGGCCTCTGCCATCTGTGCATGTGCTCGGTTACATCTGCCGAAGCTGCTGCCTTCCCTCTGCCCTCCCTTGGACATGGCAAGCAGCTCCCTGCAGCCCACGGGGGTTAAAAGGGGTCAACCGGCTGGTAGAAGGGGGGCTGAAGGGCTGGATCAGTGGAGGTGGTGGCAGCTGGGGTTAAGAAGGGGCTTGAGCTGCTGCCTGGCAGTGGCAGAGGGGAAAACCCCAGGGTAGGCAAGGGCAGAGGGGGTAACAGCTACCCCAGAGGGGGTGAGCTGCCAGCAGTGGCTGCAGAGATGCGGGGCAGGGAAGTTTTCATCCCTTTCCCGTGGTGGTACATCTTACCACCGCTTCCCAGGGCAGTGGTCTTACAGGCCCAGCGCAACTCAACGCCTAGGCAAGGCAGCTCTTCCCCACCTGCTAGGATTGTACCGCGCTGCTAAAGGAGGCTTCAGCCAGTGATATTTTTCACAGATGCCCTCCCCCTCCAAAAATGATCATGCTCATGTGTGTTTTTAGTGTTGAAAAGAATCCCTTTTCAGTTTCTGTGTCCACATAAAGCCCCCCAGCAGTTCATACATTTGTCTTAGCAGCTGTTCTGACTGCTTGGCTTGGACAGTTTTCTTCCTGTAATCCGCTGTAAATGTAATTTCGCTCTTTTAAGTTATTTACTTTTTAAAATGTTACTTTGAGCACTTCATCAGTTACCTGCATTAATACGGTGCAGAAGGATGTCATTGGGCTGTTTAATTTATGTTTGTAATAAGCATTGAAAATATTAACAGTTGCTAGTACCTTCAGCAATCACTGAATAGCACCTTCTTTGCAATATTAATATTTCATTCTAATTTTTTGTTCTCTTTTTTTTATTCAGAAGTGTATGTGATCCTTTTCAGATCCTTTTATTCAGAAGTGTATGTGATCCTTGGGATCACATGAGGTCGAGGCTGACTGAGTTCCTGAGCTGGTGTCAAAACTTCAAGTTTCCTTTGATTTGCCAACGGGGATTACCTTTGTCATCTGTTATTTTGACTCCTTACAGAGCACCCGAGTGCTTTTTCACGTCACCACTTGTGTGTAGAACTTGGTTCCCAAATATTCACTACAGGACAGATTTTTAAAGTTTGAAAGCATCTAGATGCTTTGGAAAACCCCGCTAGACTAGCCCTCAGATGTTAAATGAACCATTATTCATAGCTTAACTCTTGGTACTGACTGTGTGGCAAAAACTGATCCTCTGGCCAGCAGAGAGATTTGCATCTGAATGTCTGCAGCCCCCCATTTGTGTGGGTGTCATGAAAACCAGTTACAACATTTTAAACTAAAGGAATTAACAGGGGCTCTCCCCCCCAGTTTCCCTTATTCCCTTCCCTTATTAAGGGCTAATCTACATAAGGTGACATTAAAAGTGTTGATTAATGCACATAATTTTCAGAGCCTTAAAGTTTTAAACCCCTCTGTGAATGCTCTTGTTTTGACAGTAGCAGTCAGAGCAACCATCAAAGACTCCAGGAGTCCTTTGCCAAAATATTATTAATCATCAGATTAATGTGCCAGAAAGTCCTGAGATACATACAGTCTTTGGTAACCTGCAGGAATTCCTGACGGTATGACTGGGAGTGGCTGCAAAAGCAGTTAATGTCTTATAACATAACTCAACAAGTTTGCATTTCTATTGTGGTTCCAGCCTAAGGCCTCCTGCCTGTATTTTTTTTATTCCACAGCACCTGTTAACCCTCATCCCCTGTCCTGAGTTTTCACACTTGCTATCTGGTCGCCATAGACTTACCAGAGACTCTCTTTACTTGACTTATTTATCTGTTTTTGCAAGGAGAGGGGCAGGGTCTGCCCTAGTGACATGGCCAGGGTTTACCAGAGATCTCTCTATGCCACTCAGGAAACCTTTGAGACCAGACTAGATCTGTTTTCCCTTGAGAGGACACAGATGCAGTTCCCCGCTCAAAGTATTGATGCCCAGGCAGCGCTTTTCCAAAACAAAGTGTTTATTGAGTGTAGCCAATCTTTCCTAATACAATCAATCTAAACCTAAACTAAAACATACATGCCAATCCCCAAGCTTTCCTTGTTGTTCTTTGCTCTTTTAGGGCACTCTGATCTTTGGTTTTGGTTCTGGTCCTAACTTGGCTGACTCGTACCTGCCTGTTCTGATTGGTCTATTCTTCAATCCTACGTTATCCTCAATCACCTTCAGACCCTCTCTGATTGGTCCATACTTATAGACCAATCAGAACTGCTAAATCAGTGGTGATACTCTCTGGTTTTGGGCTGAGTACACCTGATTTACCTCTCCCTGCTGCCCCTAGAGTGACCTTTATCTAACCGCAGCCCACCCTTTTGCCCAAGAACACATTAGTCATTGGCCACCAGATTAGATTGCCCCGTCTGTGCTCTGTGGTGCGTGAGCAGCGGTCAAGATGCCTGAGCTCGCGACATCTGCTCCTGCATCCAAGAAAACGGTGATTAGGACCCAAAAGAAAGGGGCTAAGAAGCGTCAGAAGACTGTGCAAGGTGCTGAAACAGGTTCATCCACATCGTGGAAAAAATCACACAGCTTCTCAATTTGGGTTGGATCGAGCAGCGCTTTAAGCTTGACAGACACACAGAGGGTATAGCTATAGGAAAGCCGAGGCAGCATGTCCACGTGCTGGTCTCTGGAACTTCGCTGGGTTCAAGATACAGAGGGCTTATATAGGTTTGTTTAAGATTACTTTTTTACATCCAGATCGTATAGTGGAGTTTCCAGTACTTAACAGGTCATTTACCGCATTGGGCACTTATAATGGGATTCTCCCGATGCCAGCAAGTCCCGAGTCACATACAGTCTTTGGTTATCTATCACAGAAATCTCTGACAGGGTATGGCTGGGTGCGACTACAAAGGTAGTTAGCGTCTTACAACATAGCCCAACGATTCTGCATTCCCATCATAGTTCCACTCTAAGGCCTCCTGCCTGAATTTTGGAGATTCCACACCCGGGTACCCAGCATTTCTTCCAAAGCCATGGTGGGCATCATGCATTCCTTTGTTAATGGTATTTTTGAGCACACTGCCAGGAAGGCGTCCCGCCTGGCGCATTATAACAAGCGCCCAACCATCACCTCTCAGGAAATCCAGACCGCTGTGGGCCTCCTGCCCCCTGGGGAGTTGGCTAAGCATGCTGTGTCAGAAGGCATTAAGGCCGTTACCAAGTACACCAGCTCCAAGTAACTGGTCTGTGCACCCCCAAGAAATTTTAACTTACTTGTCTGGGCTGCAATTTGATCACACACTTTAAATTTCCAAACTGTTAAACTTTTAAATCATTATTTTCCTTCTTTAGTACATACAGATTTGTTAACTTCTGCATCTTATGGTTGTGATCTTCTGATGCCCACCCAATTTCTTATCACTTGAACTACTTTTATTTCAGGTCCCCCCTATTTTTCAGTGAATAGTGGCAAAGGGGCCTTTTGCGGTACAGTGCTTGGAAACAAAACAGAGCAGCTCAAAGTCCTTGGAACTGTATTAGTTTAAGGTTAAAATTGAAGGGGATCTTGTTTCTTCTCTCTGCCCTGAGCCAATTAGGACATCTTTCATGAACAGGAGAATAAAGCCAGCTAGTGCCGTGGCAGATCCTGCTGTGCATTTAGGGGGTGGTGGCCTGACTGAATAGTAATCTCCTTTATAAGCAATGTATATGAAGTGGGGCCATTCTTGTCCCATTAGAATGAACTAATTCTAGTTAATTGTCCCATTAGAATTAACTAAATCCCCATTTTTGGTGCTTTAACTGTAAAGGTTCCTCTTTTATCTCAGCCTCTACCTGCACCCTAACCTCATATAATATAAACCTTATCATGTGCTAACTACGTGTTCAGAAAAATGTAACTTACCAAAACAGCTTTCTCTCTTACACTTTTCTTACATTATGATGACAAAATACCCGCCACGGTGTGAGGACACAGTCAGAGAGGCTGCTACAAAAGTGTCGTCAGCTCCATTAAAACCTTGTGATGGTGTGGCTTAGCACACATGGAGAGGGCAGATTGCACCTGGCCCAGAAATAGGGTGCGGCTGCTGCTTGCTAGACATGCTCTGTATTTGTTTCTGAACCAGTACACTCTGCTGCCCTGATCTGAAATCACAGTTAAGAGACAGAAATCCCAGAGGTGGCTAATGAATTTTCCTGTTGTTAGTCTTTGAAGGCCCGCTGGGGCAGATATGCAGATACTAATTCAAACTGGATTCTTCAGAATAAAAACAAAGCTTCTTGGATAAAAGCCTGAGTTTAAAATGATTCAGGGTTTTCTTCCTTCTCCAGCCAATGGACAGGACCCCTGGTCCCAGGAGAGTCCCAATTTTTAGGGGAGGGTTGGAAGGACATGGCCTGCTGAGGCCTTGTAAGACTGAGGGCTTGTTCTGAGCTGAAGTTCTGGTGAGCTTGTGCCCCAAGGACACTCCTAGGGTGGAGTGATTCCTGGTAAACTTATTAACGTGTGTAAGTTCTTCTATTGTCCTTTTATCTTCAGAATGATGTAGGCTTGCTTAGACAGAGCTGGGTGGTAATTTACACCTGTAGCAATTGCACCGTATCCATCTCTGACGTAAAGTCAGCAGATGTCCTTGGGCAATATGTACGTGCTGGAAATTGTGCAGCGATGGCTGGTAACTGTGTGACCCGGACTTACCCTGGTCAGAAGGTACACAGGTCTCCACCCAAGAGAGGCAATGGTTGACAGCCTGGAAGCTGCGAGTGAATCACTACCCCGATTTATGATACCTGTCTCCGGGAGAGGGGCAGGCCATAGGGGTGTCTAATCAGCACCTCCCCCTGGCTACCTTGGGAGGTGTCACACATCCGCAGGATCAGTGCTACGCCCCCAGCTTTGGAACAGTCTCGGAGAGGAACCAGTTCAGTGTGCCAGGCCCCCTTGAGGTCTCGCTCTTCTTCCAGGGTAAGCTACATTGGCCTCACAGCCTCCTTATGCTGAGTGTCTGAGCTCCAGAACTCCTCTTCACAGGGGGAGCTCTGCTCCACGAGTCCAGCAGAGACCGACTCCTGGCAGAGACTTGCCCACTCTTCAGGGCTTAATACACCTCCTCCAACATCCGTAGTGACACTCAAACAACATTGTCCAAACAGTCAGGTTTGCATCAACTGGACCCAACATAGGATGTCCTTAGGTTAGCACAGAGAAATGAAGGTTAGCTCATAAACTGTTCTGGTCAGCCCAGAGCCCAGCCGAGCTAGAGGGAGCCCCGTTGTTCAGCTCTGTCTCTCCATCTGACCTCCTGGATCAGATTCCAGGTGAGCCCTCACTCCTTCCAGCATCCAACTCTTTATTCCTCCACCTCACACCTTCCAAGTCCTTTTTGCTGGTGGATGTTGACTCAGCTTCCCTACTGAGAGGTGAGGGAAATCCAGCTGCTTCGGGAAGGTTGGTTTCTAGATGTCCATGTTCAGGTAACTTGTTGTGCCATGGTCTTCTAGGTTTTTCCTTTTCCCATGAGCCGCTCCGTCTCCGATAGCTAGCCCATATTCATACCTACATCTCGTAGCCTGCCCTGAGAGGAAACAGTTCTTTTTACTCACTGGGTCACAATGGAGCAGGGGAAACTGAGGCACACATTGGCTAATAAAAATATTACAGAAAATGCCCACTTGGCCACAGAAGGTTCCTGGCCTAGCATGCTGGCATTTGTGGGTCCCATTCTTAGGTGCCTCGCTCTCCCCATGCATTTTATATGGAGCTCAGGTGGATCCCAGAGACTTTCTACATGCCAAAAAATTAGGCCAAACAATGCCTAAATCCCTTATTGGCTCTGGGGCAGAGCCTCCGCTTCGGTGGAGAACTGGGCCTGCTGATAATAGAAGGTAAAGCCCAAAAGAAGACTTCGGTTGGCCTGGCTAGCATCATTCCGAGAGCTGGTGTTTCCACGCCTCTGGAAAAACGCTCAGTTGGTATGGGCTGCATCTACACTGCAGAGAGCGTGCGGTGCTGTAGACGCGGTTTGAGCGAGCGAGCAACGTGCATACGCCATTGTTCCCCATACAGCGTCCCTTGCCAAGAGCAGGTGCAACAACTGTTTGGAGCTGACGTGAGTACAGGTTTCAGGAAACAGCTGAGATGGCTCCTTTCCTTTGTCTCCAGTGACTCTTCCCAGCTCAACCTACAGCAGGAGGTGGTCGACAGAAGGGAAATGGCCCATTGCTGTGAAGGCAGCCCATTTCCGAGAAGAGGAAAGTGAAACTGAACCTGTAACTCCTGGTTCATGTGGGGGCGTGCGGGAGAAGTGTCCCAAGGGCATGTGAGGGAGCTGCCGAATGGGTGTGTCATGGCAAGTGTGCAGAGCTGAGTGTGTGGGGGGGAGACACTCAGACAGGGCCGGGCTGTTTTGTCTGGGTGGTTCCCGCCCCAAGCCAAGGGTGGGTGGCACCTTTTGGGTGAAGATAACACGAGGCTGCTCACTCCAGGGCGCACAGAGGCACCGAGCTTGGGGGAAGCGCGGAGGACCTGACAGCTCCCAGGGACAGAGGCTGGGTGGACAGACAGTGAGCTCAGAGGCAGACGGTAAGGAATGACTGGCCCTACCCCTGCCATCTCTGCATTCAGGCCTGAGCGTGGATGGCGCCCCAGCCCAGGGAGACAGATTCAGGGTTCTGCCTGTCTCTGACTCTCCCCAAGATAAAGAGCCATCTGTCTCCCTGCAGCTGGGACAGGGCCGCTGGGGGGCGGGATCCTGCTGCTGCCAGCACATCCCGGAGGGCAGGGATCTCCGCTTCTGGGCAGAGCCTGTCAGTAACTAGGGGCTGCCCTTTGCTCAGTGTCGAGGCTTGTTTGGGGTCACCAGGGCTTGTATCCCCAGGGTGAGGGGTTTATGCAGAGGGGGCTCCCTGGGGTGAGCTACCTTCTGGGGAAGGAGCCTCGTCCCCTCCAAACGCTCTCATGCCTGGGGCAGCACTTAATTGGTGATGACAGCGATGCAATCGTTTTACTTTCATAACTGATGCAGTAGAGGTAGCCCTGGCAAGCTTTGGCATGGATGAGGCACTTGCTCATTAAAATGCACCCCCCAGCCGGAGACTCCGGCCCTAGGGCTGGGGCTGAAGGTGGCCTCTGGGGGCTGAGCGGGAGGCGGCAGGGTCCCATCAGGGTAGTGCAGTAGCCCCCAGCGGGGGACCCTTTCCCCCAGAGCAGGGATCGAGGAGAGGGCTGGGCCACGTCCAGGGGATCCCTGAGGTTGAGCCAAGAGGCCTGATTCTGATCAATCCCATGATACTCCCCCCAGCTCCCTCCACAACAGGGAACAGGAGCAGATGGGGGCCATGTCCCTGCTACTCAGCAGAAATGCTCCCAGCCAGAGACCCCGTGCCCAGCAGCCCTTCGTTGTGGCAGAGCGTCCTCAGCCGCTCCCGACAGGACAATTCCCGTAGGAGATTCCTCCGGGGGTGGGGACAGGTCTGGGAAGGGGGCAGGGCCCCTGCCATGGAGCCAAGGTAGGGACTGAAACCCCAGCAGGTCAGGCAGCCTGGGTGGGGCAGTGCTAGAAAATGTTCCCCTCAGATTTCACTACTTGGGGTCACTGAGCAAGCTGGAGCCCTCCCTCGCTGTCCGAATCTGCTCCCTGCTGCCAAAGAGAGCCGAGGGGCTAGGCCGAGGGGAGGGGTGGGCAGAGGCCAGAACCGTTCAGAGGAGTTTCACGGCAAGGAGAGGGGCAGAGAGGTAAAATCGGGGACGGGGGTTCGCTGCCTGCCAGGGCAGAGATTCCCCAGGGATAGGAAGGGGAAGAGGGGGTACAAGTTACCAGTGAGGGCCTTTTCCCCTGGCAGGACGAAATATCTGCCTGGGCTGTGCTCTGAAAGGCACCGTGCAACGCAGTCTGGACAAGGCTGCTCAGCCCACCTGAAGTGGTGTGATCAGCTTCCAGAGGAGACTTAAGTCCCTGAAATTTTGCATGCACGCTCCCCCACCCACAGGTGCATGTCCACACACACTCCATCCTCAAATAAAATCATCCTTTTCATTTGTGTCGTGGCAGTTTCCAGAATTCCTTGTTGGCTCTCATAGGAGGGCCATAGCTGCATATGGCCTTACAGCTCTTCACATGTGTCTTATCTGCTGGTCTGGTTACCTGAATCTGCTTCCTCTAATCCATTGCAAACATCGTGTCACTCAAATTATTTAATGTGAAACAGGTTAACTTTAGTACTCTTAACCCTTCTTAGATTTCTATTGTGCCTTTATTGCTTATTTTTAATACTGAAATTTTGCTTTTTCTTTTCTAATAGCAAGTTTATTTGTGATTATTGTTTCAGTGCTGACTAATTTCTTAAGTTGAGCATCCTGTTATCCAGGGGAAACAACTTGTGATGAGAGAGATGTCTTCCATCTTGCTACCCTCACCCAGTCTAGGGGTAGCAATCTGAAATAGAGGGTGACCCTCCTGTCACAATTTGCTACCCCTGCAAACGCCTTGTTTTAAATGTGGACACAAATAAAACAAGACTTTTTCTAATGTAGAAAATTCTATCAAATTAGAGTAGTGTTTTATTTGTGCCCAAATTTAAAAGAGATTTCACACGCGCAGCACCATGTGGGGGGAGCATGCCCCTCCATTGCAACTTCTGCCCTTGGATCAGGGGCTGGGAAACTGTGGGGCTAGCAAATTGTGATGGTTCAGCAAAAAATCCTCTCCACCAATACCTCCTAGAAGTTGGAAATTGGGACAGGGAGCAGTCTGTAATGTTACAGCTGGCTGTACAGGGAAAAGGTCAACATTTCCCTGGAGCAAATGCTGGGACAGTATGGCAGACCATTAAGGGGCTCCAGATCTGCCCTGCTCCTGACACATCGGCAGCAGAAACAGCAACTTCCAAACCCCACGTGGTCAATAGAGAGCTATGGTCACTTGCCCTTCTAGCGGAGTCTACTGTATTCTGCAGCCTCTTCAGCTCCTTGTACAGCCCCTTCGCCCTTATGCTCATGGCCCCACCCAATACTGCACTTTCACTCGCCATCCATTAAACTCCCAGACCCCACTCAGCTCCCATCTCCCTGCTGGCAATCCCCAGGGCAAGAAGAACCCTCTGCCCCTGGATGACCCCACCTACAGAGCCCGGTGCTGAACGAGGCACACTGGATCTCCCAAGGTATTCAAGAACCTCTTTCCTTTGAGCAGACACATGGGGATCTGGGAGAAAGGCCCCCGTGCTCTCCTAGAAGGGCACAGCCCCTCGCATCCCTTCATAGAACAATCACAACTCTTCCACGCTGCTCTGGCTAATGCAGGGGTGGGCAAACTATGGCCCGTGGGCCAGATCCGGCCCCTCTACCATTTCTGTCCGGCCCGCCATGATACCCGGCAATTGAGGAAATTAATAGAATCTTCCTCCATGCCGGGGCGTAGCTACGAGTGAGCAGGTCAACCCAAGCTCTGCTTAAGCTACCTTCAATTGGAGCTTTTTCGGCCGGTGGCTTCCCGAATTTCCTGCTTCCGGTCACGTGGCCAGAAGCAGGAAGTTTGGGAAGTGCTTGACCGCAAGTTGTAAGTAAAAGTTTAGCGTTTGTGTTGTTACAAATTTGACACGTGTTCACAAAATGACTTGCAATAGGAATTGCCTCCTAAGATAAGCTTTGGAGAAACGTGTATTCAGTTGCTTGTTCTTAAGTGCAATTACTTTGTTGTGGAAAGAACATAATGGGGTTTCATTGATCTAGTAGAAAGGTGCGGCCCGCGGCGACTTACCAAAATTAGTGGAGTGGCCCCTCTGCAAAATTTATTGCCCACCCCTGGGCTAATGTCTCCAGCGTTCAGTGCAGCCACACCTGAAGTGAAGGCAACTGGTGGGCTTGCAGGTCGTTCCTGGGAGTTATTGCCAGCTCCAGGAGGGCAGAGTTAAGGTTAGTTGTGCGTGTGCCTTAGTTCTTTTCACACATTTGAGTTTGGCCGAACTGTTCTGGAAGGGAGCCCCTGAGCAACCTTAACTCTGCTTCAATAAAGTTTTTGGTCAGTGAATTTTACCGAATTTTAATGCCAGTCACGTTTGGATCCTAAAGAAACAAAATGGATTTTGTTCCTTTAATGTTGACTACGGTGCTTTAATAACCCTAGGGAATGTCTCTTCCGCCTCTTAATTTTTCCTCTCACTCTCCTTCCCTTCTCCATGACTTCCTTCACTTTCTCAGTCCCTCTGGGTAGTTCCTCCCATTTCCTTTATATTCTCTTGCAGTTCACATCTCTTTTACCCCCATTTAGGAGGAGGAACCTTGCTCCTGGCACTGAGCAAAAGACAGAAATAAAACCCAGAGGCCATGGCCTCAGCAAGGAAAACACAAGAAGAAGCTGCTTGTTCCATTTGCCTGGATTATCTGACACAGCTGGTGACCATAGACTGTGGGCACAACTTCTGCCGAGCCTGCATCGTCAAGTACTGTAAATTCAAGGCGTCTGAATTGGGCCTAAAGTTGCCCTGTCCCCAGTGCTGCGTGCTGGTCTTGAAAAGGAGGTTCCCGTCCAACTGGCAGCTGGCCAATATTATAGATCTACTGAAACAGCTAGGGAAAGCGCAGAAGAAGAATCTGTGCGAGAGACACCAGGAGGAACTCAAACTCTTCTGCGGGGAGGACAAAGAACCCATCTGTGTGGTCTGCAGAGAGTCCCGGGCTCACCGCGCTCACGTTGTGTTCCCCATAGAGGAGGCTGCTCAGGATTACAAGGTAGGAATCACCACTGCTCTGGGTTCAATAAGAGCTTTAAGGGCCCAGCTGTGCTCTTCCCCAGGGGTGGCCGCTGGGATCAGGGCTGAAGTGCACCAAACCTAGGGCACCCGTAGTGTGTCCGGTGTAGTTGGACCAAGGGGCAAGATTTGTAGGTGCTTCAGCTGCTAAACCCTGTAGCTGCTAGCCCTGGTGGGTCCCAACAACTCCTCAGACACGTGGGCGTGGGGAAGGGTGTTTCCTAGGGCTGGCAGGAAGGGGAAAGGTTGCAGATACCCCAGGTGCAGAGGCTTCCGGAGTTACAGTTCTAGGGGAGCAATAGCGGTTCTGTCCGAGTCCCTGGGGCCATCCAGTCGAGAATCAGGGCTCCTAGTGCCTGGTCCCCTACCTTCTGGCAGTACCAGGGAGCATGGCAGAGCACTCCGCCTGCGTGCCTAGGTGCTGGGGTCCCTGCTGGAGCCAGAGCGAGGGGAGCACTGATTTCCCAGCCCCCTGGCTAAGAAGGGAGCCACTGCCTAGGGACCCAAGAGGAGCACACAGGGCTGCTGGACACATGTGGTTTCCCTGCTGCAGCCAGGAGGACGGGAGATCAGCCAGGAGGCTGCCTCCTTGCTGAACTCCTTCCGTCTGGCTGCAATGGAGAGGCAGAGGGAGCCAAAAAGAGTTGGGAACCACTGACTTAGGGTCTCTCGTGGAAGCCCCTTTGCACTGGCTCCCTGCCCAGCGGATTCTGCTTCCCTTAAGCCCCACACAGACCTGCACCCAGCTGAAACATCCCGCTCTCATGGCCTGCTCCTCACGCAGCTCTGTGAACCTCTGCATCCAGCTTCTCTGCAGCAAGAGGTTCACACCAGGCAGTCGCCTCTTCCCAAACAGAGCCGAGCCACCTCCTGGTCCAGGACTCTTCCATGTGCCTTGGGGAGGTGGCTGATGGGATTTGTAGCCCCCTGCTTAGCAGGTTCATGACATAGCATTCAGCCAGCCGCAGCCCAAAGGGTTCTCGGAGAGCAATACAGAAGCAAAATATGGGACACAAGGTCATCCATGCAGGACCTGATAATGCTGGGTGGGTCTGTCCCCCCTCCCGGGTTCAGGGGGTGTTATCACGGTTCACTTGCCCAATTCACTTGTCCACATGTTTGTGGAGCCTCTCAGAGAATTCTAATAGATTGGCGAGGCATGATTTTTCTTGACAAAACCCCCCGAGGTGCAGAAGTGAGGGAAGAGAGGCATATAGAAGGGCCCAGATCCTGGGCCCCATGGTGGCTGCTTGGTGCTGCTTCAGGAACACGATGGTCTGCTCCTATCCTGATGCCTCCCCTGATAGATGAACGTTACGGGCTGCAGGACCAGGGCTGGGCATTGTGTCCTGAAACTTCAGCTAAACTCCTGTATCCCTGTGAGAGCTCTGAGAGCAACAGCCGAGTGGGGAAGTCTCCCCAGTCCAGCGACATCTCAGCAGGTGATGCCCTGGGGGCCCGCAGTGCTGACCCTCCCTGCTGGGAGCTCCCTCCCCTTGGGGACACTGGGGGAAGGAGCAGGGGATCCCTTCTCCCCTGAGAGAGAGAGAGAGGACCACAGAGTTCCTCCTCCGCCCTAACCACAGCAACTGCGGTGTCTCTGCTGGGGTGCAGCTGGCAGGTTAACACTACATAGCGACACCTGAAAATCCCCCTCTCAGGGCGACTGGCTCAGGCTCTCTGCAGATTCAGGCAGAGAGCTCCGTGCCGCTCACGCTCGGGGCAAGTTTTCAATATGTCCTTTGCAACCCCGCCAGTTTGAAACATGCTCTGTTGCACGGCAGCCAAGCTCCTGATGTAATCGCCTGTCTTCCGTAGCCGGGGCTAGACCTGCTCTTATTCTGCCTCTGCTTCAGCCGGCCCTGCCTCCTGCACTCTCCCGCCATCGGACAGGCAGAGTAATGGCTGTTTATCACGCATGCTGCCCCTGCAGGTGAAACTCCAGGGAGCCCTGGGCCCTCTGAGGAAGGAGTTGGAGCAGGCCCTGGAGCTGACGGCTAAAGAGGAGACACGATTCGTGGAATGGCAGGTGGGGGTCTGGGTTTCTCTTTCCCTGAGCCCTTCCCCCTGCAGCGTTCCCAGGGATGAGGGACCGTAAAGCTGCGGGCTGGGGTTCTAACCTGCTCTGGCTCTTGGCCCCGGGATGGTGCCAGGGGCAGGAAGCATCGAGGGTGGGGATCCCTGTGCAGCAGCCCTGGGGAGAACGGGCAGTTACTGGCCCATGGACAGCACCCCAGGGCTTTCCATGTCCCCAACCTGCCTTCACTGCACAGCCACTGTGGCTGCATCCCGGCTTCTGCACCCACCCACGTGTGCTGCCCGCGCCCCGCCCGGACACAGCCCACGCTGCACCCACCCCAGCTGGTCCTGGACACACAGACCCACCCACTCCTCACGCAGCCAGACCCTCCCCCACTACAGCCAACTCAGGGGTGGGGAGGACCCTTCTAATGAGTGGGCAGGGGACACCCTTTCTTTGTGTGGGGAATCCCCTCTGATTGGCTGCCTTTCCCCTGCCCGATGGGGACGGGCAGCCGATCAGAGCTACGGCATGTGCCGATGGACAGCATGGCCCCTCACTCTGTAGCAGGGGAACCTCTGCTTTCTGGCTGTGCAAATAAAGGTCTGTCCCTGTCCCCGATCTCCCCACATAACCCTTCCTCTCTGTGCTGCCCCTCAGCCCTGGAACCGTTGCCTCTCTGTGCGGGGCCATAATGCCTCTCCCTCCCCATGTTCCACTACCTCCCTGTGCTGGCCTCCCCCTGATCTGTCCCCTCACTTAGCCCCCAAGTCCCTGCTCCCCCTTACCACAGGGGTCTTCTGGGGCCACTGGTTTCCAGGAGGGGCCAGATGCTCCCACCTCAGCCCCAGTGTTCAAGGGGTCACCACGGGTGGCCTCTGCCTTCTCCCAATCCAGCAAGAGCAAGGACCCTGCCTGTGATGTGTATGTAAACTGGAAACCTTTTCAAGCCGGGAGCTGCAGCCATGGCCCCAGCCCCAGCATCCATGCATGGTCCATAGCTCTAAAGAGTCAGCTGGGTTCGTGACCCCTGCAAGCCACGACTGGACCCTGTGGTGAGGCAGAGTCAGCTCAGTGTGTGCCCAGCTCTGAGGCCTGGGGATTCCCCCCTTCCTTTTCCCCTAAAGGAGAAAGTAGAGAATCAAAGACGGTCGATCACATGCGAATTTAAGAAACTGAACCAGTTCCTGGGCGAGGAGGAGCAGCTGCTTCTGCAGAGACTGGAGGAGGAGGAGAGGGAAACTCAGGAGAGAGTATGGGGCAACATCACAAACCTGTGGGTGCAGAAATCCTCTCTGCAGCAGCTGATTGCAGAGCTGGAGGAAAAGTGTCAGCAGCCAGCTGCTGAATTGCTGAAGGTGAGATTGTTGACAGCCAGCTCTGCAGCACATCTGTTTCCATTTCTGTTTCTCCTTTTCTTCCTCTGAGCGATGACGGGACATTTTCTTCCACCAGTCAGTGACTAGAGGCCAGGAATAAGTGACAAATCCTATTCCCCTGGGCCTAGTTTGACAGTGTCCTGACACAAACAGAAGCCCAGGCGCGAGGCCCTGTCAGCGCCGACCCATGCAGTCCGGGTTAGATGGAAACACAGACGCAGCGAGGGGCTTTGTTGGCAAATGCGTCTCCCAGCCTATGTGTGATGTGATCGGCCATTCAACAGTGTCCTCATCAGCCAGCTGGAGAGCTGGTCGCCCGCTGTCGAAATAAGTCAGTGGGTGCTCGTCAAGAATATGTGACCTACTCTGAAGTTGGCCGCAGCTGTATCGCAGGTCACTAGAAAAACCCTATTTAAAGAGACTGGCCACACAATTGGCCTGTCCTGTTTGAAGCTGGTTCAGAGAGAACCACAGGTGCCTTGACAAGATCAAAACCTGGTGGAGAGATGGTTGGCGTGGGTGGAACAGAAGGGGCTGATGTGGTCCCCGGGTGACTGCTGGAACCTGGCCCAATGTGGCTGAGGGCCAGAGATTCTGAGCCATGCAGTGAGGAGGGAGTCCCTGGGGGGTGGTGGGTACCAGGAGCCAAAGTGAACCCTCTGGTGAATGGAATGAAAGGGCCAAGACTCTCATTGCTGGCCGTTGATGCTGGGTGCCTCCATATATGGGTGCCAGCCGGGGACACTTGAGGCCTGAGATTGGGAATTGCTGAGCCCCCACGCGCCAGCAATGGGCGCTGCAGCTGCTCAGGGTGGGAATCTGTGCACGGTCACCTCAGATCTGCAGCAGGAAGCCAGACAGGAGGGAGGCAGGGGCCAGTTTGGGTGGAAGCTTCGCAGAGAAGTGGAGGGAGAAACAGAGCGACATTAGGGAGGAAGCTGCTTTCCTTGTGCCAGCAAAGCTCCTGGTTCAGCGTTCGTAGAACGTGGCATTCTCCCACCCTGTGCCATTGTCACATTGTGACACTCGGTGCCTCTGGACTAAAACTGGTGGAGAATGAAAAGTCGCTCAGGGCATGTCTAGACTGACCTGCTGGCTCTATTCTGTAGAATCGATTGAGCGGCAGCGGAGACCAGCTCAGTCGATCCGGACATTGACGCCATTAATCCACCCCTGCAAAAAGAGTAACGCTGCGTTGATGGGAGGGCATTTCCTGCCAGCGCACTGTAGTGGGGACGCCGTGGTAGGTAGAAGTTAGGAAGTCAACGGGAGAAACATGAGCTACTCTAGGTAGCTTGCATATCTCCCATTGACTGCTGAAAAATTTGCTGGCAGCATAGACAAAGCGTCAGTATTTTTGCACGTGGTGTTAAACCAGCTCCCTGTCTCTGTCTCTTTGCAGGATGTGGAAGGCGCATTGATCAGGTGTGTTCCCATTTCCATTTCTCCTTGTGTCCCCATGAGCAATGTGTGCGCCGAGCGGCCGATTGATGACAGGACCTTTTCTTCACAGGAGCGAGAACGTGAAACTCCACCCGCCGGAAACTGTGCTTTTGCCTGCCCTGAAGAACGAGTATAAAATCTGCCTGGATATGAGGGAAATGCTGACGAGATTCACTGGTGAGTGAAGGTTACTGGGCTGTGTTTCCCTGGCCTGTGGGTGGGGAGGAGACGTGACTTGTGTTGCGGACAGGGACAAACGCTGCTGGGCCATGTTTGACTGGATGACAGTCTGACGCCTGGGCATGGCTCGTGAGCTCGGAGCGCAGCGTATTTAGACATTCGGGGTGAGGTTTCCGGGAGCTCTCAGCACTGGCCGAGTGTTGCCTCAGGGAAGTCATCGCTCAGGGGCTTGTCTACACCCCAGTGTTGCACCATTTTAATTATCCCGGTGTAGTTAAAGTGGCACAGCCCCATGTACGGGAAGGGACATAGGCTGCACTGGTGTAAGGCACCTTATACGGGTCCACATTGGGGCGATGCTGGTTCAGCTATATCAGAAAATCTTCTCCCCCCCGCAACTGACATGGTGACACTGGACCGAGTGTGTCCCAGGCCCTGAGACTCGCTGGCTGCCCCAGCAGGGCCACGCTCGCTGCCGAAGCTCCCAGCCCCTGACCCAGCCCGGCCTGTTGCCCAGTGCTGACCCCTCCCTGCAGGTGGGGACGCTGCTGCTTTGATGGCTGAGACACCCCCCCACACACACGTGCTGGACCAGTGCTGCGCTGCTGGGGCGGCTCCTTCCCTTGGCACCTGGATTATCTGTCTCTGGGGCTACTGGCAGACAGGTGGGGCAGAGACTGGGCCGGCCAGCCAGCCAAGTGCCACCGTGCTGGGATTAACCCTTTTCTTCCAGCCGCCCCACCAGCCCCCGACCTGTCAGTGCCACTTGACTCCCCCCCGCTCTGATCCCAGGGACCCAAGTCCGGTGCTCGGGGAGCAGCTGGGTGAACGTATGGGGCAGAGTAAATAGGACACTCTGCAATGGGGAAGGCCCCGCGCTGTCACGCAGCCCCTAGCGGTGGGCAGGGAGCGTTATTACTGATATAGCATCCACGAGGGAGCCAGGGGCTGCAGAGACAGAACAAAGGGCTGCCGGCCTCAATGGGCTCCTGGGCTGAGAGCAGACAAGGCCCAAAGGGGAGCAACAAACGGGGCAGGGAGAGTGAGGGTCCCAGTGTTGGGCCAGCTGCCCCCCTTGGCCTGTCCTGGGTCTGTCTGTCTGGTCTGACAGAGTGCCGCAGGGTAGGTCTGCATTGCATGCTTGAGCCCAGGCTCACGGCTAACCCCCCTTGGGTCTGCACTGCCGTTGCCCTAAGCCAGGAGAGTCTGGAAAAGGAGAGTCTGAGCCCTATTGCTTTGCAGTGTAGCCGCAACCCCCTTGACTTAGGTCCCAGGAATCAGCCAAGCCGCGGGCTTGGCTATTTTTAGTGCCGAGCCGAGAGCCTGTCAGCCCCGGCTCAGAGACGTGCTGCCGCCGGCTGCGGGGACACATCCAAAGTGCCTCCAGGCTCCAAAGTCTTGGAGGAAAAGTTCCCAGCATGTCTGGCCCAGAGCTGGCTAAAGAGAGCGAGGGGGGCGGCCGGCACAGTCCTTAGATGGAAACGCTGCAGCCCCTGGGGCTCTGAGCTGCGCTCTGTAAGCATGGGGCCGGCCAGCATGGAGAGTCCCAGCTCAAACCAGCCCCACATGGCCCCAAAACAACTGAGATTCCCTGGGGCCTGCCCCTCCCCTCACACTTCTTTGCCCCCCAGCTGCCTGCGACTCCACCCTGTGTCACCTGGTCCTTGCCTCTATCTTCCCGCGCTGGGCCCCTGCCCCTCCCCAGCCCCCCTCTTCCCTCCTGGACCCATGCCTCTCACTCCCCTCTGACCTCCTGGCACCTGCTCCTCCCTCCACTCCACCACCCCCTAGCACCAGCCCCTCTCCTCACCCCCCTGTCTGCGCTCATAGCTTCCACCACCCCTCATCATCTTCTGCCTCCTCCTCTCGCCTCTGTCCCCCTGGTACATTCCTCTCCCCTCAACTTCCATCTGCCCTCCTGGCTCTCACCCTTCCCTTCACCCCCCTCTGCTCTCCTAGTGCCTGTCCATCCCCCAATTCCTTCTGCTCCCAGTGCTTGCCCCTCTCCTCCTCCTCCCTCCTGGTGCCAGCGTCTCCCTGCTCCCTCTGGTGCCCATACCTCTCTTTCCCCTCCAGTGCCTGCCCTGGCACCCTGGCACCTATCCCTCCTCTTCCCCCACTCCCTCAGCATCAACCCATCCACATACTGACCTCAAGATCTCTCTTCATGGGTAAACGGGGCCCTGACCCCCCTTAAAGGGCAACCCCCCACACACAGCGATTAACAGGGATGCAGGTTAATTTCCTTTTGATCCCAGCGACCGTCCCATGCCCCGACCCTGACTCTGTGACTCTGTCCCCAGTGGACGTGACTCTGGATCCAGACACGGCTCATCCTTGGCTCGTCCTGTCTGAGAATTGGAAACGTGTGAGACACGGAGACACACTCCAGGATCTGCCCGACAATCCCGAAAGATTTGATCTTTATCCCATCGTCCTGGGCACTGAGGGCTTCACGGGCGGGAGGCGTTACTGGGAGGTGGAGGTGGGAGACAAGACTGCCTGGGAACTAGGGGTTTGTAGGGAATCTGTGAGCAGGAAGGGGAAGGTCATAACATCACCTGAGAATGGATACTGGGCTGTGTGGCTGTGGGATGGGAAATACAAGGCCCTCACCTCCCTCTTGACTGCTCTCCCCGTGTGCGTCAGGCCCAGGCAGGTGGGGATTTTCCTGGACTATGAGGCGGGCGAGGTCTCATTTTACAATGTGACTGACAGGTCCCATCTCTTCTCTTTCACCAACACCTTCTCCGGGACCCTTCGCCCTTATTTCTGTCCTTGTGGCAATGCTGGGGGTGAAAATGCGGCTCCCCTGATCATTTGCCCGGTCCCAGCCCAGTCCCTGACAGCGACATCTGTGGCAGAGACTGTCCCCTCCCAGCACTGAGCAGCCCCCAGGCCTGTTTCTGGGGGGACGGTATAAGGACAGCACCTTCCTGCCCCTGCCATCCCTCCCCTCTCAGATCCTGGCACCAAACCTGAGAGGAAAAGGACAAAGAAGAGGGTGGGGGGAGCCCGCTGCAGGAGCAGAGGGAGATGAAGATGGCTTGGCTGTCGGGGGCCAGGGCAAAGGGGTGTGTGGGTGAAAGTCAAGGGTGGCCTCTGTGGTCGAAGGTGGGATGCAGAGTTGAAATTGGGTTGGGGGTTGAATTTACAGGAGGGTGAGGGCCAAGAGGGTGAGACCATGAGGGCAAAGGTGGGCTGTATGGCACCATAGTAAAAACTGAAAAATGTTTTACGACCATTTTATTAGATTTAACTCATGTTTTGAAATCACCACACACAAATTAAAGTTGGCTACTCAAGCCTTCTATAAGCGGTACATCTACATTCTTCTGGCTTTCTTGTAATTTTGCACAATTTTGTTAATAAACGTCTTGAACGCAGCTTGTTCATCTTTGGTGGCTTCTTGTGTGTCCAGAATTTCGAGTCCTTCGTGATATGCTCATGACCAGATAGAAGGCGACTTCTTTAAGAACACAAAATTCCCCTGAATGACAAAAAAGAACACTCAACAGTCGCTGTTGTGACTGGGGGTCGCACGAGATGAATTCTTACTTCTTTCATCCCAGGAAACATAGCACAAAGATCAAGTTGAGCCATTAGTGGTGATTAAAAGGAAGTTGAAGTCAAGTCTTCATTCATTCGTCATATGATATGCCACTCTGTGTTCAAATTCTCTATTCCGTCCACATGGCAGACCCACTGCTGGGGCTCAGTCCACTTATCTGAGTCCATTTAACTGTTGGTGTTTTATAAGACAGGTGTCTGAAAAAGCTACATAGAAGCATCTATACCAGGGATTAGGTTAGCATAGCTGCAGCCCTCAGGTGTGAACATTTCATACCCTGCACTATGTAGCTATGTTGATCTAAATTTGGAGCGTAGACCAGACCTTAAATAAGCATCTTGCCCACCATAAAACAGCAGCAGAGTCAGGAATCAAATGGCGGAATTCGCGCTTCACATACACGGCTTTATCTGCTAGACTATCCTGGCCTCAGGGCACAATGGCACCTCTGAGAAAATGTATAGACAGGGTCACATTCTGCTCTCATTTACAGTGGTGTGAATCTGGAGCAAATCCTCTGAGGTTAGTCTCCTCATTCCAGAGTTGAACAGATGTAGCTGAGAGCACAATCCGGCCTGGAAAATACACAGAGGGAAAGTCTTTCCCCTACATAGATAAATACTGTAAGAAGATGGATTTACTATAACTCCTATCCATGCTATAGACACAGAATGGAGAAAGAGAAAAATGCATTACAGGCAGATGGATGAATGAATAGAAAAAGCATTTGGTGAATGAGATTGCTTTAAAAAACATGTGATTTAAAAATACTGATTATAATTCATTCTGGGTTATTCTTTTCTGCCTTCTGGTTTCTAAGCCTTCAGGCTGCACTGGGGTTACATTTTCAAATTTTTTCTGCCGTCAACAAGGCTAGAAACTTCCTTTCTTTCACAAATGAAGGTTTCCCCTCCCCACAAGCATGAAAAGGTTGGGGCTTTAACAAACAAATCAATAACAACGCCGCAGACAAACCAACAGATCAAATATTGTGAGCCTCTTGATAAAATCACGAGAGTTGGTGGCAGTGCTGGTAAGAATTCCTCCTTCCACTGAGCCAGAGCAGCCAGAGTGTAAATGAGAATCAGGTTTTTGAAAAATTGATTCCATCTTTTAGCCTGTTGTGAATTTAGCATCACCCCTTAGACACACAGCCCCGGCTCCTGCAGGCTCGGCATCACTGGTGCACACTGATGTCACTGTGAAGCCACTCTGACCCTCCACACAAACAGAAGGGGCAGGACCAGGGCCTTAGGGGCACGCTTTTCACAGAAGCCTCTAGGGCTGAAATTAACAATGGGCTCCTTCCCCATACAAACAGGGTGAGTCAGGTCCAACAAGGAAATAGGGAAACACAAAATTGTTTCAGCCGGTGGGGTATATTATGAACTCAAGAAATTGAAACCCTGTTATACTGCCCGTCCCGGGAGCCATGGCTGCAGAGAACCCTGTGGAAAGTCTCCAGGAGGAAGCTACTTGTCCCAGCCGTCTGGAGTATTTCAGAGAACCTGTCACTCTGGAGTGTGGGCACAATTTCTGCCGAGCCTGCATCACCCACTGCTGGGAGGGATCGGACATGGCTGTGTCCTACCCCCAGTCCTGAGAAACTGTGCAACAGAGAAACCTCAGGCCAAACA
>ML676948.1:1566365-1577508 GCA_007922155.1 Mesoclemmys tuberculata
GGGGGGGCTATGGGACAACATAGACAAGAGTTTAGATCCCTGGATGATCATTAACCCATGCAAAAATCCACTTCCACTCATCTAAATATGACAGCTCCTTCCCATCGGCTGTTTTCCAATCATTCCTTTGCCAGTCAAACATCCAATACTGTACCCCCTTTACACAGAAGTCGCTATCAGCGTAGATGTATATGGGTCTAGGGGCTTGCTCAGATCTCAGTATAACCTGGTAAACAGCATGCAGCTCGGCGTATTGGGCTGACCCTTGATCTAAATATCTCTGGAGGATTTCCTCCTCCAGGTTTATTGTGGCGTATTTCATCCACTGGGCACCACTGGTAGTCAAGGAACTTCCATCTGTAAACCAGATCTGTGCTTCCATCCCAACAGTGTCCAGTTCGCTCAGGGGAGGGGCTTCTACTCGTGCAATCCTCTCATCTAAAGTCATTTTGGGGAATTCCTGCTGGGATCCCTTTTCAATAAGCGCATGTGCCAGCATGTCTGGCTTAGACACTGTCCTGTTAATCAAAGTGAGCATCCATTGTGCCATCTTAGTAGTTGAGACCCTCTCCCCTACAAGTTTTCCTGACGGCACATATTGCAAGGGGTTGTGCATGCTTTGGATTGTCAGAGGTGCGGCGCCGGTTAGTGGCTCAAAGGACTGCACCGCCCAAACCGCGGTAAGGCATTTCCGTTCACGTGGGTTGAAATTTATTTCAGCCCCTTGCAGTTTCCTGGAGTCACATGCTACTGGCACTGGCTTGTTTCGATCATTCTGTGGTGGAGGAACAGCTGCCATAGCCCTGTCATTGGCTGCCAGTTGGGTAACAAAAGGTTGCGTTTCATTAGGAAACTGCCGGCTTTTTCGTTCCCCCTCTCACAGGAGTCTGCAGAAACTATGGCAGCGCTGCGGGGCACAGGTTTGGGGTTGGGCATCATCCTGTGTGCCAGAAAGAGAGACAAGAGAGAAACTGTGGTGGGATCCCAGGTTTCCACACTGGGCATTTTATGTGCCAGAAACAGAGACGGGTCACAAACTGTGCTGGGGACATGCCTACCCCCCCGAACCGCATCCTGTGTAACCCGTCATCAGTAATGTTCCCCAACGACCCACGGCCTGTTCTGGGAACTGTCCAACCTATGACCCCATCCAGGAGACCAGGGCTGGTCTTTCCTTGGACTCCCCGCGGCCCCGCCCCGCTCGGCGCCCCCTTAGTCTGCACGTTGTGCCTGGCTCCCCGACCTCCCGTGTCACGCTTTCCTCAGCGCCCTCGTGCAATGCGGGGCCCGGCTCCGCCCCGGGCCGGAGCGGCGGGGAGGAGGGACCCCCCCAGCTACGTCCCACGGGGGGGACTAGACCGACAAGGGGGATCGGCCCCGCGGGCCCCGCGGCTGTCCCGGAGCTCGGCGCGGCTGCCGCACGTGGCTCCCTGGGAATCAGCTCCAGCCCGTGGCTCGGCCCCGCCCCGCCCCGCCAGGGAGCCGCGCGCCCGTGGCCGGCCGCCCGCGGCAGGCTTTTGGGGCTTGTCGGCCTCCGTCCCCGCCTCCAACCGGAAGCGGAAATGAGGCGCCCGGCCGTTTTTGCTCCGGCCGTTGAGCGCGCGCTGTGACCTGGAGCTCGGTGGTGGCTGACGCCGGCCGTTGCCCTCGCGGACTCGGCGGGCTCTGGGGCGGGGCGGGGCGGGGTCAACCGCTCCGGGCCCCGCAGTCCCTGGCGGCGGGGGGGACATGGCGGCGGGGGGGGTAAGTGACGGCGGGGAGGGGCCGGTGGGGGAGGGGCAGGGCCCCCACGGGGGGGAGGGGCAGGGCCCACTTTGCTGGGGCCCCCAGCCCAGGCTTCTACCCCCCCCCCGCGGGAAAAATAGAGGCTAAATTGTAGCTCAGCCTGAGGCTAGTTACAGAGCCGGGTTCCCTGTAGCCGCCGGTCCCTGATCCGGGTCGGGCGAGCTTTGCTGGCGCCGATCCGAAGTGGGCATCAGGCCCGTCTCAGGCAACATTGTGAACAGGAAACCCAGGGGAGTCCTGGAGCACCTTCAAGACAAACGCATTCTGCGGGCCTGGGCTTCCGTGGGCTGCAGCCCACTGTGTCAGATGCAAGGGACGCCTCTGATGAAATGGGCTGCAGCCCACGGAAGCTTAGGCCCGCAGAAATTTGTTAGTCTTTACGGTGGTACGGGACTCGTAGTCTGTACCCAGCAAACACAACAACATGGCTACCCCTCTGAAATGTCCTTGTAGTTTGACTTTCACCAGGCCTCTGCAGCTACCGTCCGTTCCACTGTATTCCTGGGTCCGGATCATGTCCTCAGTGCCAGTTGTTGTCATTTTATTATGCAACGTGCCAAAGAACTTGAAGAAACCACACAGGCACAGCTGGGTTCCAAAGGTCATGATCAGTAAATGTACATAGATGCCCAAGGCTAAGCAACGTACACACGGCGCCTCTGACTGGTTCTGGAGGCTTCTAAAATCTAGAACACCAGGAGCTCCACTAAAGAGCTTATAAATCATTTAAAGAAATACTAACGTAACCTTTTACCCTACCTCTTCTTTAAGGTAGGGCCTGACGCTTAGAGCTAGGGTGGAGTTCTCCTGCATGAGGAAGCAAACCCGTGAATGTGTTGATACCAGAGTTCTGTTGCCAGCCTACAGCAATCGGAAGCAAAGAGTAACTCTGGTAACTGAGGAGACAGGCTTAAAAACTAGAGAAACGGTGGTCATTTTGAATAAGGGCAGTTTGACTCCAATTTGCCTGAAAGTAATGGGAGCGGGCAGTCATATTGAACAAGGGAGAATGTGTGAGTTCTGCACCAGGAACTGTGAGATTATGGGAAATGTCCCAAAATCCCAAATATAGTGTGAGTCTCACAATAAAATCACTGGAGTTGGTGGCTCTGGACATCACAGTTTCACCACATAAACCGTGTGTTTTTCATGAAAGCATTGAGAAATTTTCCTTTCCCCAGAGACAGTTCCCTGCTCTCTGTGGGGATGGGGGATTTTGCCACCCAGCCTGTGACTGAGCTGGTGGGATTGTGGCTGGGGCAACAGTTTATGAGTGGGTGACTCTGGCTGTTTCAGGGGCTGATGACCTTCGAGGAGGTGGCTGTGTATTTCACCAAGGAGCAGTGGGCTCTGCTGGGCCGCCATCAAAGAGCCCTCTACAGGGATGTTATGCAGCAGAACTATGAGAATGTGACCGCTCTGGGTAAGGATTCCTGTCCCCTTGGTATTAGAAGGAGTGGGGTCTCTGAAGCATTTGGGTTGGCTTCTTCCCTGATCTTTTAGATTTCAGAAATCATTTGAGAGAGACTGTTCCCTCCTGAAAACTCCTCCAGGAGAGATGAAATTTGGAGACAGTGGAGATGCTAATGCAACTTAATTCCCAGAGCTTCCAAGGGAGAGGATGAACTGTATGTACCCTCTGTGGGCAGGTCTACACTACTGTTCAAGTCGATCTAACTTACATTGCTCGGGGTGTGACAAAAGACACCCCCTGAGCAACCCAAGTTATGGCATCCTAAGCGCTTTCCTCTCTGGCTGGGAACTTGGGAGGTTTTAGCTTTTCTAAGTCTGCCATGTTGGGTCTGGCTCACCTGCTGAGATCATCTGAGCATATCTTACAAAATCAATTCCCTGCCATTGCAGAGGCCTCAGAGATTAGTGATATTTTGGTCTCTCCTGTTCTCTCTCTGTTCCACACAGTTTTCTCTCCTGAGGACTGAAATGTTTTCAGCTAAAGTCTCTGGGTTTAAAGTTGGGGGCACCTGAGTGAAAATTAAAGGTCTGTGATACACAGGAGATCAGACTAGAGGATCTGGGATCATGGGAAATGACTGCCTAGGAAGGAGTACTTCAGAAAGGGATCTGCGTATTGTTAGAAATAACCAAACAGGTTGTCCTGGGGGCGGACTGGGGAGACGGAACCTTTTATTGTCTGTTCGTTCCACCTCGATGCTGCAAGTGAGCAACGAGGGGGTTACTTTACAATTCTTTTATCCATATCAGTATGTAACTGTGTACATTTCCAGCAGTTCCCCATAGACCCTTATTTGGTTACATTGACACCTATAAAATGAATATTAACAACTACAAAATTAATACAATTATACCCGCCCCTGTTTGTTGTTTACAGGATTATTGCACAGAGGTCAGGCAAATCACCTTAAAACCTATAAATTTGACACTAACATTTTTTGAAGTAAAGGTGTGCCAGGGAAAAAAAGAAAATAAGGATTTCTTCCCACCAAGGTGTTGTGTAGAAGGGGTGATAGACTCATCCCCTACACAAATGGCCAGGAAAAATAAATAAATAAATAAATTTTCACACCAATTAGCAAAAACAAGATTTCCCTGTGCCTTAACCCCTTTCCCTGTAACTTAGGCCTGACCACTTGTCTAGTTTTTAACTCTTTACTTTCCTACAAGCATCTTAGTGGACCACAAGCTAAATATGAGTCAACAGTGTAATGCTGTTGCAAAAAAAGCTAACATGATTCTGGGATGAATTAGCAGGAGTGGCATAAGTAAGACATGAGAAGTAATTTTTCTGCTCTACTCCGCACTGATTAGACCTCAGTTGGAGTATTGTGTCCAGTTTTGGGCGCTACAAGTCAGGAGAAATGTGGACAAATTGGATAAAGTCCAGAGAAGAGTAATGAGGTCTCTTCCAGCCCTGTGGTTCTATGATCTAATGGTTCCTTCTAACCGTAAACTCTGTGAAGAATACAAGGGCACCCACTTATCCAGCACATCTGGAAACAGCTGTCTCTCAGGATAATTGTAAAATCCTGGTCTCACCTGTTCTCTTTCCCTGGGGCAGGATTTCCAATTGCCAAACCGAACATAATATCCCAGCTGGAACGAGGGGAAGAGCCATGGGTCCCAGATCGCCAGAGCTTTGAGGAAAGGGACATCCTGAGAAACATGTGCACAGGTGAGGAATGGATTAAATGGACGTAGAAACCATCCATCATTGGCATAAAAGCTGAGATTCTCACAGTGGAACCAGGAGCTCGCCTCCTTCTGTCTCATTTCACCCAGGACAGGATTGTGCCCATCTGATCTCATATCAGATGTGAATCAGGGCTTCTCACCGATCCTGACTGACACCTGGCAATAGCTTCCTCCCCACTGTGTTCAGTTGGGATGTGGAGGCAGAATTGATCCCTTCCTCTCTCCATTCTGGGGAGGGGTTTGTGGGGAGGGGTTTGACTCCTGATTTTTCAATATCCCCAAAAGATATTTTGGATTCTTTCCTGCCTTCCCGTTCACTTTTTTGGCGCTTCCTTTCCCCTGGGCACAAGGAATGACTCCTGTCTGGATTATCTCTCTATCCCAACAGGTGATGGGATGGTGGGTGAGAGTGAGGAAAGGAGTTCTCAGAAGGAAGGTCCTGAGCAAGTGGAACACGACAGACCTCGATTGGGAAAAGCTGATGGCGACATTTCCCAGAGTCCTGAGCAGGGAGAAACCTGTGAGAGAAAGCAAGGAAACAATCCAGGGATGAAACTAGATAAATCCACTTACCAAGTGGGAGGTTTGAAGGACCTAAAGGAAACCATGATCCAGCCAAGAGTCTTCAGTAAAGAGGAACCATGGGACTGTGCTGAGTGTGGGAGACATTTCACTAGGAGATCAAACCTTATTAGACATCAAAGAGTCCACACTGGCGAAAAACCCTATATCTGCCCCCGCTGTGGGAAGTGCTTCAACCAGATATCAAACCTGATTGTACATCAGAGAATCCACACCGGAGAGAGACCCTATAAATGCCTCGACTGTGGGAAAAGTTTCAAGCAGAGCTCAGATCTTGTTTCGCACCAGAGAATTCACACAGGAGAGAGACCTTATAAATGTCCCGACTGTGGAAAGAGCTTCAAGCAGAGCTCCGACCTTATTTCACATCACACAATCCATACGGGAGAGAAACCCCATAACTGTCTTCAGTGTGGGAAATACTTTGCTTATTTCTCATCCCTTATTTCGCACCAGAGAATCCACACAGGAGAGAGACCCTATAAGTGCCCCGACTGTGGGAAAACTTTCCGTCAGAAAGCATACCTCATTGTACATCAGAGAATCCACACTGGAGAGACACCATTTAGCTGCCCTGAGTGTGGGAAAAACTTCAAGCAGAGATCGGATCTTAGCGTACATCAGAGAATCCATGTGGCAGAGAGACCCTATAAGTGCCTCGACTGCGGGAAAGGCTTCAGCCAGAGTTCAAACCTCCTTAAACACCAGCGAGTCCACACGGGAGAAAGACCCTATAACTGCCTTGAGTGTGAGAAACATTTTTCTAATTTCTCGTCCCTTATTTCACATCGGAGAATCCATACAGGAGAGAGACCCTATAAATGCCCCGACTGCGGGAAAAGCTTCAGGCAGAGCTCAGATCTTAGTAAACATCGGAGACTCCACACAGGAGAGACACCCTATAAATGTTCTTTCTGTGGGAAAACCTTTGCTCTTAGCTCAAACCTGATTTCACACCAGAGAATCCACACAGGAGAAGCACCGTACAAGTGTGTCAACTGCGGGAAGAGCTTCAAACAGAGCTCGGACCTTATTTCACACAGAAGAATTCACACAGGAGAGAGACCTTATAAATGCGCCGATTGTGGAAAGAGCTTCAGTCAGAGATCAAATCTCACTGTACATCAGAAAATTCACACTGCAGAGAGACCCTATAACTGCCCCGAGTGCGGGAAAAGCTGCAAGCGGAGCTCAGACCTTATTTCACATCAGAAAATCCATGTGGGAGAGAAACCTCATAAATGTCCTGAGTGTGGAAAAAGCTTCAAGCGGAGCTCAGAACTAATTTCACATCGGAGAATCCACACTGGAGAAAAACCCTACCTCTGCCCTGACTGTGGGAAAAGTTTCTGTCAGAGATCACACCTGATTAGGCATCAGAGAATTCACACTGGACAGAAACCCTTTTCCTGCTCTGAGTGTGGAAAGAACTTTACCCAGAGTTCAGCCCTGATTGTACATCAGAGAATGCACACTGGAAATAAACCGTATAAATGTTCTGCCTGTGGGAAAAGCTATAAGGCAAAAGTCTCTCTAATATCCCATCAGAAATTGCACGCAGGGTAAAAGGCAGTTGGAGCTCTCCCTGTGGGGCAATCGGTCTGTGTCCTGAAGCAAAGTATAAATGTGCTTCGTTTGAGGATGGTCTGGGTAGGAGCATCAGGAGAGTTGATGGTTTGGGTTTCAGTGGGGGATGGTTTGTGGGGCCCAGAAGAGGCAGGAACACTGGGTACTCTGGACTGGGTCATGTCTGGGTGAAGCAGAGGATGAGATTTCTATGGGTTCCACACATGTTTTCTATTACAGAGAAGCAGTAAAAATGCCCTGTGGCGGTCTGTGTCTGCAGCTCCCCAGAGTATGTCTATATTGACCGCAGCAAAGTCGCCACTGTCAGATTGACCTTTCTGGATTGAGTGAGTGGTCAGTGAAGACTCGCTTAATCGATCCAGAAGTCACCGCAGTAAAACCACCCCCTCAAGTGGCGTAGCGCTGCGTCGATGGGAACGCAGTTCCCGTCGGTGCAGTGAAGATGCTGTGCAGAAGGGAAGCACAGCAGTCGATGGGAGTTACCCGGCGATTCAGCGGCAGTTCGTAGCTTGTGTAAGTGTAGACCAGGGCTCAGTCACCTCAGGACGGGCAGAGGGATGTTACTCAGGGAAGCAGCAAAGGGCCCTGTGGGGCTGTAGCTATAAGGCTACCAAGCCGAAGGGACAGGATTTCAGAGCCATGCTCAACACATTGAGCATCTCTAGCTGTGGGGTGGGCGGGGAGGACTGGAGACAGGAATTTGTGGGGTAGATTCCCTGGATAGGTGTTGTCTTTGGGGTTGCACTGTTCCTGGGAGGGCAATATCGTGTAATAGTGACAGCAGGGGGAATGAGGACTCAGGACTCCTGGGTTCAATTCTTAGCTCTTCTATGGGAGATGGGGCTAGTGAGTTAAAGCAGTGGAGGTTGGGACACTGGACTTCTTGGTTCAGTTCCCAGCTCTGAAAGGAGAGTGTGGTCTAGGGTGTCAAATCGCACCATCAGACGAATGCTGCAGAAACAATATCAGTGGACACATTTGAGACACTCTGATTTCTTTAATGGCAATCAGAGCAATTCCAGCTGCCTCCGCAGATCATACACTCCTTGAGGTGATGACTGGGTGAATTTTGTGAATACTAGAGCATCTTTTGTGGCTTACCCATGGCGCACAGCTGGAGATGGTCAGGATGGGGCATCTGGAGGGAGATTGAGAGTTCGGACTCCGAGGTTCAATAATGATCTGCGCTAGTGTCTCTTTGTGTGATTTTGTGCCAGTCATTTCCCCTTCTTTCTGTGCAGCATCCATTTCTCCTGTCTGCAATGGAGATAACAGTTGCTCACTTCCCCAGGGAGTCATGAAGTATAACTAATTCTTGTGTGATGAGTGACTCAGGAGGACAGAGGTGCCAGGGGATGGAAATTTTTATTTTTATTCTTATTTTATCTGACCCTCATACACTGCTTTCTGCGTGAAGGGTAGCGTGTGACTGAACCAAAGGGAAGGGTTGCAGTGGGACTTCCTCATCCCTGTTTTCAGGGAGGGGCTCAGCTCACATCGCACACTGGATCGTTCCTGAAATAACTGCCCTTAGAGGGATTTTTTTTCCTTGTCTCAGGATGGTGGGGGTTGGGTCTCTTGTTTCTGGAAAATCAGATGCATCTTTATTTCTCATTGAAGTTTTTGCCTCACTTAGTTTCTGTTTTTCCAAATAAATTCCTAATAAAATATTTGTTGCAACTCTGTCATCTCCCAGGGAATCTCTGGCATTTCCTCTGTTGAGCTCTTAAGGGTGGAGGACAAAGTGCCCCAGATTGGGTAAATTCCCCCTCACGAAATTCAGTGTTGACAAATGCAAAGTAATGCACATTGGAAAACATAATCCCAATGATGCGCACAAAATGACAGGGTCTAAATTAGCTGTTACCCCTCAAGAAGGATCTTGGCGTCATTGTGGGTGGTTCTCTGGAAACATCCACCCAGCAGCAGTCAAAAAAGCGAACTGTTAGGAACCATGAGGAAAGGGATAGATAAAACCAAAAACATCATGCCACTTTATAAACCTTTAGTGTGACGCATGTTAAATATGGCTTGCAGTTGTAGTCGCCGCATCTCTAAAAAGGTATGTTAGAAATGGAAACGGTACAGAGACAGGTAACAAAAATGATGAGGGGTATGGAACAGTTTCTGTAAGAGGAGACATGAAGAGTAGAACTTCAGCTTGGAAAAGAGACAACTAAGGGGAGTTATGATAGAGGTGTGGGTACCAACCTCATGGCAGACTGCTAGCAACCAGGGCACCAACCCCCAAATTAGCTGTGAGCTCTGTACTTGGATTTTGCCAACCAATTATCAAGCATAAACGCCTCAAGCGCTGTACCAGCCTCAACATGGAGTCATAGACAGTCCCCTTGGGTACTCCAAGTGGTCTCGCCACCCAAGTCAGCCCAGTTTTGTGGGAGATGGCCCTTTACACCAAATATCACAGCAATCTTCAGACTATTCCTGTCCCAAAGAACCAGACACTCACCCCAGATCAATTGCACTTTAGATGTCACACCAAAGACAACACTTGTAGCCAATACTACAAGAAACTAGCAACAGATGTATTATATAGGAAAAAGGAAATGAGCTTTATTGACTAGGTTAAAGCAGGTAAATATATAGACACCCTACTGAGTTCAGGTTAAAAAAGCAATCTTCTATGATAAGCAAGCTCGATGTGTCTTTTAGGGCTAACCCAGGCTAAGCACTGGGGTTTTTTTTGCTTATGCTTAGGAATTCTTGCCCTCAGAGTCCAAGTAGCTTAAAGACACAGTTCCTCTTTGTGAGGGCTTTTTATTCCTTCCCTCCTTCTGTTACCAGTTGCAAAGTCAGCTGTTGGGAGGAATTCAATTGCAGGACGCCTCTTCATGGGGTGAGGAGGAACAATCTAGAAAGCCTTTTGTCCTCAGATATTCCCCTGTAGGTTGTCTCCTTGTCAATGGGCATTCTTTGTTGGGCAGGACAGAACACCTGTTGGAGACAAGTATGTCACGCTAAAGCTAGTTAGCGTGTTCTCTCCTCTGGTGTTTAATGAACCGTCATTGAAACTCCCCACCCTCAGGGCAGTTATAGGGTTTCTATCCTATGTGGCTTCGCTGATGTTTAGCAAGGTCTGAGTCATCACTAAAGCTTTTCCTGCAGTCCAGGCACTTATAAATTCGTATCGATTTATAGGGTCTCATCTCCCTCTGATGTCTAATAAGGCGTGATTTTTGACTTTTTACTGCATTCAGGGCACTTATAGGTTCTCTGTCCTGTATGGACTCTCCGATGTGCGATAAGGTTTGATCTGGGGCTGAGGTTCTTTCTGCATTCAGCACATTCATACGATTTCTTTTTAGTGCAGATTCTTTGCTGAATCCTGTCTTCATTAAGGTCCTCCGAAACTCCTCCACAAGGAGTAGATTTACCAGGTTTCTTCCCTGGGTGTCTCACAAGCTTCTCCTTGCCCAGGACTCCAAGGGCACAGCCCGCTCTGATTTTTCTGCTAACATCCCATATGACTGCATTTGCTCAGGGCCCTCCTCATTCTCACTCACCATCCCATCACTCGTTGGTACAGAAAGAGAATCCAGGCCGGTGTCATCCCCTGGGCTGGGGAGAAAGAGAACCTCGGAAAGGGAAAAGCAAAGCGGGGAGGGGGAACAAACCCAAACCACAGCAGGGGGACTGAACAATCCATAAACCCTTTCCCAGAAGTAAGAGAAAGGGGGATGGATTGTGACTCCGCATCTCAGGCGGGAGGGTCCCCTGCCTGGGAATCATCCTGACCTGGTGAGATGAGGCAGAACGAGGAGAGATCCCGGGGCCTTTATGGAGCGTTTAGGCCAGCGAGGGGCTATTTCTGTGTCTTTAGCCAGCTCTTCACCTGGGTGGGTGTTTTCCAGCATCTCCCTTTCCTCAGACGTCTGCAGATTTGGGACCCCTCGACTCTTTCCCCAGTTCCAGCCAGGAAAGATCCTGTCACAGCTCCAAACCGGCAGCCCTGCACGAGAGAAAACAAGCAGAGGAGGCTCACGCTGGGCGCTGCAGG
>ML676948.1:1597508-1677784 GCA_007922155.1 Mesoclemmys tuberculata
ATTTTTTCCAGTCTTCCCAGCAGTTATTTTTGTTTCCTCCCTGCTTTGTCTCTTTCCCTCCAAGTCCTTTTTCTTCTCCGAGCAAGTCAATATTCATGTCTGGATTCCCTCTGTGTCCCAGCAGATGATGGGACATTGAGTGAAAACCAGAAGGAGAACCCACAGCGGGAAGGTCCTGAGCAAGTGGAAGTGCATGGGAAGCAATCAGGAAGAGCTAAAGGGAACAGTTCCCGGAGTCCTACACAGGGAAAAACGTGTGACAGTCAGATCAGGCCAGAGAGGCAGCTAGGAAACCACCGAGGAAAGACCGAGGGTAAATCCACTAACTGTGGAGGAAGTTTGAAAGACCCTCATGAAGACGCAATTCAAGCAGGAATGTGCAGTAAAGAAAAAACGTATGATTGTGCTGAGTGTGGGAAAACCTTCAGTTGGCGTACTACGCTTATTGTACATCAGAGAATTCACACAGGAGAGAAGCCCTATAAATGCTCTGACTGTGGTAAAAACTTCAGTCAGAGCTCAAACCTCATTAAACATCAGCGAATTCACACGGGAGAGCATCCCTTCAGTTGCCCTGACTGCGGGAAAAGCTTCAGTCGGAAGGATCACGTCATTGCACACCAGAAAATCCATGCCGGAGAAAGACCCTTTGGCTGCTCAGAGTGTGGGAAAAGCTTCGTTCGGCGCTCAGACCTAACTATACATAAAAGAATCCACACGGGAGAGACACCGTATAAATGTTCTGTCTGCAGGAGAAGTTTCAAGCAGAGTTCAGCACTTATTTTACATCAGAGATTCCACACGGGAGAGAAACCTTTTAACTGCCCCAACTGTGAGAAAAGCTTCAATAACAGCTCCGACCTTATTGTACATCGGCGAATCCACACGGGAGAGAAGCCCTATAAGTGCTCGGATTGCGGGAAAAGCTTCAGTGACGGCTCAAACCTCGTTAAACATCAGAGAATCCACATGGGACAAAAACTCTCTATTTGCCCTGAGTGAGGAAAGAGCTTCAGTCACAGCTCACACCTCATTACTCCTCAGCAAATTCACATGGGAGAGCATCCCTTCTGCTGCCCTGAGTGCGGGAAAAGGTTCAGTCAGAAGGATCACGTCACTGCACACCAGAAAACCCACACTGGAGAAAGACCTTTTGCTGCCCGGAGTGTGGGAAACCTCATTCGGAGCTCAGACTTAGCTGTACATAAAAGAATCCACATGGGAGAGACACCCTATAAATGTTCTGTCTGTAGAAAATGTTTCAAGCAGAGCTCAGGACTTATTTCACATTGGAAAATCCACACAGAGGAGAAACCTTATAACTGCCCCAACTGTGAGAAAAGCTGCAATAAGAGCTCCGACCTTGTTGTACATCCGCGAATCCACACAGGAGAAAAGCCCTATAAATGCTTGGATTGCGGGAAAAGCTTCGGTCACAGCTCGGCCTTTATTAAAGAATCCACACCGGAGTGAGGCCCTGTGACTGCCATGAGTGTGGGAAAAGTTTTGTTCAGAAGTGGCACCTTATTAGACATCAGAAAATGCACAATGGAGACACACCCTATAAAAGTTCTGTCTGTGGGAAAAGCTACAAGGCAAAGGTCTCTCTCGTGTCTCACCAGAAAAGCCATGTGGTGTAGAAGGTGGCGGGAGCTCTCACTATGGGGCAATGGATCTGTGTTCCCCTGAAGCAAAATGTAAATGTGCTGCATTTTGAGGATGGTCTGGGTGTGGGCAGTAGCCAGGTTGGGGGGCGGAGGGAGGAGCTGGTGGGGCCAGAGGAGGAGGGAATGCTGGGTGCTGGTAAGATGAGTCAATTCAGGTCCGGCGGGAGCAGGTGATTAGTGGGGAATTATTGGAATTTGTATAAGTGCAACACGCACTTTCCAGCATAGCAGGGAGGTAAATGTGCCCAGTTGCAGATCAGTCAGTCTTGCAGCTCCTAATGACAGAGGCCTGGGTGCATTGTTCAGGGTGGCACCAAGCTGCCTTATGGGGCTCTGGTTGCAAGTGATCTGAAGTGTCTGGATTTCAGAGCAATTCTCAGTGTACTGAACATCTGGGTAGACTCGGGGCGTGCACTGGACAGTGGGGAATTCATGGGGGAGACTCCCCAGAAAGGGGACATGCTTTGGGGGATTACCCTGCTCCTCACCGGGTAACAGCGACTGCAGGGAATTTGAGATGTATCCGTCTTGGTACAGACTCCAGCTCTGAGAAGAGAGGATGGTCGGGTGGTCAGAGCAAGGTGAAGGATATGGGAATTAGAACTTCTGGGTTCAGTGACCAACTCTCCCAGTGTCCCCTTATGTGACCCTGTACCAGTCATTCCCCTCCTCTCTGTGGTGCTGTTCCTCTCATCTCTGCAATGGGGATAGACAGAATTACCAACCTCCCTGGAAACTTGTGAGGTTCATAGAGTCTAAGACCGGACAGGAGCATTGTGTTGATCTAGCCTGACCTGCATAACACAGGCCATAGGATTTCCCTGAATTAATTCCAGCTCGAACTGGAAAAGATCTTGTTTTGTTTTAAATAAATAAACCTCAGTCGTGATTTTAAAATCACCAGCGATGGAGAATCCAGCACAGCCATTCATAAGTTTGTCCAATGGTTAATTACTCTCGCTGTTAAAAAAAGGTGCCTTTTATTCCAGGCTGAATTTGTCCAGTTTCAAATTGCAGCCATTGGATCTAGTTATATCTTTCCCAGCTAGAGTGAAAAGCCTATTATCAAATATGTTTCCAATATAGAGACTTCTAGACTGATCAAGTTGCTGCCTAATCTGATCTTTGAGAAAATAATTAGATGGAGGTTCTTGAGTCTTCCACTACAAGGCATGTTTTCCAGTGCTTTAATCCTTTTTTTGGATCCTCTCTGAATCGCTCTGGTTTATCAACATCCTTCTTGAGTTGTGGACACCGGAACCAGACACAGTAATCAGGTGCCAGTCACACAATTGCCAAATATGGAAGGTAATAAAACCTCTCTACTCCTGCTTGCTACTCCCCTGTTTACACATCCAAGGAGTGCATTATTCCTTTGGATCATTGGCAGCCCATTTTCAGCCGCTTATCTCCTGTGATTCCCAAGTCTTTTGCAAAGTCACTGCTTCCCCGGGTACAGTCTCCCATCCTGTAACTAAGGCCTGCGTTCTTTGTTCCTAATTGTATGAGTTGATATTTGGCCATACTGAAATGCATATTGTTTGCTGGCACCCAACTCTGTAACACTGACATTATCCCCCTAGTCTTTGTGTCACATGCAAACTTCATTAGTGATGACTTTCCGTTTTCCTCCAGGTTACTGATAAAATTGTTAAATTGCCTGCATCAAAGAACTGAACGCTGCAGGATCCCACTAGAAACACCCCCTCCACGATTCCCAATTTACAATTACATTTTGTGACCTCTCAGTTAATCAGTTTTAAATCCATTAATGTGTGCCATGTTGATTTTGTATCAGTCTAGTTTTCTAATCAAGATGTCATGCAGTACCAAGTCAAATGTCTTATAGAAGTCTAAGTGTTCTACATCAATACTATTACTTTTATCAACTTAACTTGTAATTTCAGCAAAAAAAAAATCAACTTAGTTTGAGAGGATCTGTCTTCCATAAACCCATGTTGATGGGGATTCATTATATTAGCCTTCTTTAATTCTTTGTCAGTCAAGTTCCATATCAGCCACTCTGTTAATTTTCCCAAGCTCAGTAAGTATTACTGTGTCGTCTTATTGCATTATTAAGGCAGTCATATTTATTGCCTAAGTCATCGTCCCCGTAATCACCCTCTAAGCACAACCTTAGGTTTCTTCCAGTCTTTTGTAACATTCTCAATGTTTCAAGAGTTATTTAAAAACATTAATAGTCTAAAGAGCCCCTCAGCTAATTCTTTTAAAACTCTTGGATGCAAGTCATCCAGACCCAGCCCGTGGGTATAAAACTCTTTGGCTCGAGTAGCTGCTGTTTAACATCCTCATAGGATACTATTGGAATGGAAAGAGTGTTGCCATCATATGTCAAACTACAGCATCTGTTTTGTTTTTTTCCCCACATACAGAACAGAAATATATCGAATACTTCTGCTTTTTCTGCATTATAATTGATAATTTTGCTATTTCCATCTAGTGAGGAACATGACCATTGTTAGGACTCTCTTAATTCCTAATATCATTTAAAAATTTCATATTTTACTTAATTTACTTAAATTAACAATTTACTTAAAACTGTCCTTAATTGTGCTGGCCATAGATTTCTCCTTGTGTCCTTTTGATTCCCTTATCAATGTTCTATAATTTCTAGTTTCTGATTTGTGTTCATTTACTATCAACTTCCCATTTTTTCCATTTGTTATATATTGTTTTCTTATTTTTATAGCTCCCTTCACTTCTCCTCAAAGCCAAGTTGGTTTTTTTAAACCAGTTGTGGAATTTTGGACCTCTAGTAAAGTGTTCGTATTCCCATTTAAATTTTTTTGGTTAAATTCCTCTGCCCAGTTGATTTGTCTCATAATTGTTTTCAGCTTTGTGAAATTTGTCCTTTCAAAGCATCAAGTATATAAAGTAGTGGTTTGCATGTAACAAATGTGATCAAGTCATGATCACTTGTGCCTAAGCTACCACTAACTTTTAGTTCTGTGATCAATTCCTCTTTATACATCATGACTGGGTCTAATATAGAATTCCCCTGTGTTGGATGCAAAACCTTTTTAGTTAGGAAGTTGTCATTTGTAATATTTAGAAATTCCAGGGATGTTTTATTACTGATAGCATGAGACTGCTAGCATATCTCCCCCCCAAGTCAGCCTTAAAATTGTATGATAAAGAATAAATTTGTGATTAGAGGAAAAATAAAAAACAGAAATGTTGTAATAAACACTGTAAATTACAAAATCACAAGCTGAATACAGGACATGTTGGAAGAGATTCGATTGCTTAGCAATTATTATTTTCTGTGATTATTTACCATACAAGAAGTAGAACAAAATTCCATATGTACAATAGCCAATGTAGATGATTGTATGCTAATGACAATGAATCATAAAAATACTGCCTACATTTGTATGCCTACATACACTGAAAAGGAAGGATTTTCACCATAAAAAACATGCGCAATCATTATGGAAAGTTTTAGGATGGCAGGTATGTAAAATACAAAAGACAAGAGGAAGATACCACCATATGTATTAGGAATTTATAAAAGTGTTCTATGATCTTAGAATTCCTAGCACCAAACTTGCACACCGTGCCTTGTTTGATGTGGTCACCAGCTCCTATTTTTTTCAGGGGGCCTGGAATCAAACAGCTCGTATTCAGGATGGCCGCTGTTTCCCTGCAGTTGTGGCAGGTGGAAGTGAAGCTGCCCTTAATAAAGATGGCCACCAGATCGCATTGATTTCCATGAAAGTAACGCAAAGGTTTCCTCAGGGAAGATGGTGGCAGCTCGGTGGTTAGGAGACTGGAAAGGAAACTGAATAGTAAAGGGAATGCAGGGAGCTAGAGGCAGAGTGAGGATGGGGAAGAGGAATGATTGGTGGAAGCATAAGAGAGACTGAGGGGCTGATGGGTAAAGTGTGGGTGTGAGGCAGACCATGGGAATGTGTGGTGTAATGTGGGGAGTGGGATGAGGCGGATCCAGGGTAAAGTGTCGGGAGTTGGACGGAGGCCGAGCATGGGGCAGGGGTATTTGTGGGGGCCAGATGGACCCTGAGGGTTTAGGAAGATGTATGGGGTTGGCAGTGAAGATGTAGGGCAGGTCTATAGAATTGTGACTGGTGTGGAGAAAGTGCATAAAGAAGTGTTGTTTACCCCTTCACATAACACTAGAACCAGGGGTCTCCCGATGAAATAAATAGGCACCATATTTAAAACACACAAATAGAAGTATGCCTTCACACAATGCACCATCAATCTGTGAAACTCATTGCTGGGGATGTTGTGAAGGCCAAAAAAAACTGGATAAATTCATAGAGGATAGGTCCCTCAATGGCTATAACCCAAGATGGTCAGGGATGCAACCCCATGCCCTGGGTGTCCCTAGCTGCTGACTGCCAGAAATTGGTGGAATCTCCATCCTTAGAGGTTTTTAAGGCCTGGCTTGACAAAGCTCTAGCTGGGATGGTTTAGTTGGGATTGGTCCTGCTTTGAGCAAGAAGTTGGTCTAGATAGCTTCCTGAGGTCCCTTCCAACTCTCATCTATGATTCCATGACAGGGAATGCATCATTCGATGATTGCCTGTTCTGTTCATTCCCTCTGAAGCATCTGGCATTGGCCACTGTCGGAAGACAGGATACGGGGCTAGATGGACCATTGGTCTGACTCGCTATAGTTGTTCTCATGTCATTCAGATCCCACTTTCAAAGAACCCAGCCGAGATTTCACGTTCTCCCCTTTTCCTTTCCCTGTCCCCGTTCTCCCCTTCCACACACACATTCATTTCTGAGCGAACCCTACCAGACAATTTCCCACCTGAGCTTCTTCCACTGCTGTCGTTTTCCTTCCTTTTCCCTGGGGAGGATGGGATGATCCAGAACACAACGTGGGGGTGATTCTGCAGCCTGTCAAGGGAGAAGGACCAGTGGGGAGGTTTCAGAATGGGCTTGCGTCCATTTCACGCCCCGATTCCTCCACGGGTTCTTTTCTCTGCAGAGAGATGACCTAAACTCACCCAGGCTGGGAAAACACTTGGTCACTTTATTTCTCACTTGAACCAGACTCAGCCTTTGAATTTACACCCGCAGTGCTGCACCCACAATTGTCTCCAGGCATCCCTCTCCCACTGGGTGCAAATGCCATCCGTGCCCCATTAAACTGTCCTGGCTGAGGGTTAGTTACGGTTTGGGTGCTAATTCACAGTCAAGTCTGGCTCTTTGCAGCCTTTCAGGTCTGAGTTTTTGGGAGTGCCCCTCTTCTGGGGAAAAACAATTGATCAGTAACCACACCCCTGCCTTGCTCTTCCCTAGGACTTTCCATCTGGGGCTCTCTAAGTCTTTTCACCCCATTCACCCCCTAAGCCTCACACAGAGGCCGGCTCAGCCCCAGACCATGACCAGACACACAGACCTGCCCCAGAGGGACAGACAGCAGACTCTCACCCTGCTGGAGTTTTTCTCCCCCAGATCTCCCAGCGTTTGACAGAGGGGCCCGTCCTCCTCTCCCGGCCCCAGCCCATTCCCACGGGTCTCCCCTCACCTGCAGCCTCCGGCTTGAGAGCTGGTGTCTGCAGAGTCCAGGGCTGGTTCCAGGCACTGGGCACAGAGGGGTTTAATGAAGGTCTCTGCCAGGCCCAGACCCCGCTGGGGGCTGGGAGGGGGAAAGCAGCAATGTCCGGAATAGACTCCCAGCTCACAAACGCTGGAAACAGCAGCAGCTGATCTGACCCTAATCTGATCTCAACTGAGAAGAGAAAGCAGAAGAGAGCGCAGCGCCCTGCACCTTCCCCATTCTGCGCAATACCCAGGGTGGAAATACGGTCCAAGTCCGGATCTGGCCAATTTCCCTCTCTCAGCCTGGAAACATGTCCCACGGCGCAGCATCGCCTGAAGGAGGAGAGACGCCCTGCTGGCCCTTCCACTGCTAGAACCCCAGTAGGGGACAAGCTGGCTCAGAAAGCTGGAGAGGGATTAGAGCCCGAGGATGGGATGGGGTGGGTTTGAGACACTCACAGGGTGAGGAGGAGGCCTAGAAACCATGGCAGCAGCTGAGAGATCCCGGAGGTCACTGGGTTCAGAGGCTGTGGGTGTGAGTGAGAGACAGATATCGTGAGTGTGCGAGAGGGGGTGAAAGAGATGTGGACATAACACAAGGAGGAAAGCAGAAAGAAAAGGGATTGGAAGATAAAATGACAGAGCTAGAAGGGCAAGGCAGCAACAGAAAGAAAACATTGCCTGCTATGATGAGGTGACTGGCTCGGTGGATGTGGAGAAAGTGGTAAATCTTGACTTTAGAAAAGTTTTTGATACGGTCTCCTGCAGTATTCGTGCCAGCAAGTTAAAAAAGTTTGAGTTGGATGAATGGACTCTAAAATGGATAGAGAACTGGCTAGATTATCAGGCTCAACCGGCAGTGATAAACGGCTCAATGTCTAGTTGGCAGCCGGTCACAAGCGAAGTGCCCCAGGGGTCGGTGCTGGCACCAGTTTTGTTCAACGTCTTCATTAATGAGCAGGAGGATGGGGTAGATTGCATCCTCAGCAAGTTTGCAGATGACACTAAGCTAAGGGGAGTGGTAGATACCCTGGAAGGGAGGGACAGGATACAACATGACCTAGACAAATTGGAGGATTGGGCCAAAAGAAATCTGATGAGATTCAACAAGCACAAGTGCAGAGTCCTGCACGAGGACAGAAAAATCCCATGCACTGCTACAGACTGGGGATCAACTGGCTAGGCAGCAGTTCTGCAGAAAAGGACCTGGGGCTTACAGCAGACAAGAACGTGGGTGAGTCAACGGTGTGCCCTTATTGCCAAGAAGGCTAATGGCATATTGGGCTGCATTAGTAAGAACATTGCCAGCAGATCGAGGGAAGTGATTATTCCCCTCTGTTTAGCACTGGTGAGGCCACATTTGGTGTCTAGTATCCAGTTTTTGGACCCCCTCTACAAAAAGGATGTGGACAAATTGATGACAGTCCAAAGGAGGGCAGCCAAAATGATTAGGAGATGGAGCACAAGACTTATGAGGAGAGACTGAGGGAACTGGGCTTGTTTAGTCTGCAGAAGAGACAACTGAGGGGGGATTTGATAGCAGCCTTTAACTACCTGAAGCGGGGTTCCATGGGGATGGAGCTAGGCTGTTCTCAGTGGTGGCAGGTGACAGAACTAGGTACAATGGTCTCCAGTTACAGTGGGGGAGGTCTAGGCTGGACATTAAGAAAAGCTTTTGCACTAGGAGACACAATTACAGATCCAATGTCTTATCTTTACAACAAGTTTTATTAAAGCAACGAGTAAAGTTACAATTACCCATGCATATAGAGATCTTGCAAAAAGCTATGCAATAATTAGTACTGTAATTCTATTTACATCCTAAACGATATTCTACAGTTCGATGAACCTCTCAGTAGAGGATCATCGCTGGAGGGATGGTTCCTTGTGGGTCGTCCCTTGGGTCTTCCCACTTTTACCCAACCAGGGAACCCTCTTTTATATTGTAATTCTGACCACACCCAATGCATATGCACGAAGGCATCAACCCTCTTTTTCTTATTGGTATTTCTCCACCCCATGAATATTGGGGTGCCCCATTTTTCAGGGTTGTTTTTAGTTTCTCTTCTTATTAGCATTTATGCACAACGTATACCCTGTGGTCCAGACAAACATTCAAAGATGTTACAGTGTGGTCTCGGACAATACATTGTGGTCTATTGCACTCACGTATTGGCACATCTTTCCAGTCATCTTGTGACCGTTGGGGCATAGGGGCCTAGGTCACCCACTCATGTCAAGCATTTTGAAGCTTATGGCCGCGTATGGCTAAGCTAAAATCTTACTAGTCTCAGGCTGTAGGCCTTGCATTTTGGCCATGCTTTACTTATATACCTAATACATACTCATCACTCCTAAACTTCTACAATCCTACTATTTAAATCCATTTAGCATAATTGATCATACATGAAATAACACAGAAATTAACTATTGCGCTTAGCGCAATGATAAATGAATAATAAAATAAACGGATTGGCTACATAGCACATTCCTTGACTTAGAGCAGTCGGCCTTTTCTGGCACAGAAACCACCAGGAAACGGGGAGCAGGATCCAGGCATCTGATGGAAAGCAAAGGTCAAAGATGGGGTCCCACCAGGATGTCTGAGAACCTGCAGCTGCTCTCAGTCCATGGGACAATGTAATGATTCTCCCTGAAAGACAATGGAACCTCCCTGAGCTAGGCGTGGAGCGGAGAGAGGGGAAAGAAGCTGGAGATGCTGCCAGGGAGAAGGAGACGGGCTGCTCCCCATCTGGAAGCATCCAGCCTGCCAGCTGCTCCAATTCTGAGTGACCCTTGGGGCTCCTGGAATCTGCCTCTGAGGCTGTTTATCCCTTGCACTGATTAAACCTGAGGGACAGGGGAAGGGAAGAGACAGAGTCCAGAGTTACTCAGAGCTGCAAGAGCGAAGATGTGGAGGAGCCCAGATCCCCTTTAAAATCAGATGGACAGAAACAGCAGCAAAAGCGGTAGATATGGGGAATGACGATTCTTGCTGTGGTGCAGTGAATAAGGGAGGAACACTTTGTCACCACCCCTAGAGCTCAAGAATGCAGAAAATGTGCGGGATGCCCGGGCAGCCTGGTGAGAAAATCACAGCAAACATTTTATCAGCATTTCTTTGAAAAACCAGAAACCAATTGAGGTAAAAATGTCAACAAGAAAAAGACTCTCCCTGGACAGGAATTTGCAGAAACACAACACCCTCTCCTCTCCCTGACCATCCAGAAAATGGAGACAAACCCTCCCTGGGCAGTTACTTCAGGAATCATCCCAGTGTGTGACAATGTAAGCAGACCACCTGTTTGCAAACAGGGACAAAGGAATCCAGCTAAACTAGGGGTGTCAAACATCTGGCCCATGGGCCAGATACGGCCCACCAACCTTTTTGGTCCAGCCCCTGGTGGCAGCGTGAGCTGCCATGACATCTCGCAGCATTGTACTCTTTGGAGGCATCGCGTATATTTAATTCAAATCTGGCCCACCGTAGCAAATGCATTTGACACTCCTGAGTTAAATCTTTCCTTTTGGCTCACTAAAACAGTCTCCCAACAGATCCAGGAGATCCAGGAGAAGGGCCACTTGTATAAGGTCACAAATGTAAACATGAGTGGAGCTGGGAAAGGAATCCAGGAGTCCGGATTCATAGTTGCCCCTCCTTAGACCCTATTCCCCATCCAGAGTGGAGAAGATAACCCAAGCGTCCCAATTCCTAATCTCCCTGCTCTCACTATTACACCGTACTGCCCACACAGCAGCAGTGAAAAGCTCCTACCCCTCAGATAACATCCCCACGCATTCCCCCATCTCCAGCCCACCTCACTGGGCCCAGAAATATTCAATACACTGAGTACCGCCTGTGAAATCCTGTCACTTCAGATCAGATCTCTTATCGCCTTATAATTACAGACCCATAGACCCCGTCACTGCTTCCCTGAGTCCTGAGGGGCAGCGGGGTGTCAGACACAAACTGGGACCTGGCGTTTTTACTTCTTCTCTAAATTGGAAAGTGGGTGTGAAACCCATAGAAGTGTCACCCAACTAATCCCATCGCCTGCTGCCCCCAGACATGGAAACAACCCAGCTTCCCGGTACCACTCCTCCCTGGCCCAAACCAGCCATCCCCTACTGAAACCCAAACCACCCACTTGCCTTCTGCCCCTACCCACACCCTCTTCAAATGCAGCACAATTTACTGTGCTTCATGAGGACACAGACCCATTGGCTCCCATGGAGAGCTCCCACTGTCTTCTATTTGTACAGTTTCTGGTGGGACATCAGAGCAACCAGGCCTTGTAGCTTTTCCTACAGACAGAACATTTATAGGATCTCTCTAGAATATTAGTTCTCTGATGTTTAATAGGGACCGAGCAGTAATTGAAGCTTTTCGCACACTTGACACATTATAGGGTCTCTCTCTCGTATGCACTCTCTGATGTGCAATGAGATGTGAGCTTCGACTGAAGCCTTTCCCACACTCTGGGCATTTATAGGGTCTCTCTCCAGTATGGACTTTCTGATGTGCAATGAGGTTTGAGCTACCACTGAAGCTTTTCCCACAGTCGAGGCATCTATAGGGTCTTTCTCCTGTATGGACATTCTGATGTGCAATGAGATGTGAGCTGCAAGTGAAACATTTCCCACAGTTGAGGCATTTATACGGCTTCTCCCCAGTATGGACTCTCTGGTGTGCAATGAGATGTGAGCTGCAACTGAAGCTTGTCCCACAGTTGAGGCATTTATAGGGTCTCTCCCCCGTGTGGACTCTCTGGTGTGCAATGAGATGCGAGCGACAATTGAAGCTTTTCCCACATTCTTGGCATTTATAGGGTCTCTCTCCTGTATGGACTCTCTGATGTGCAATGAGGTTTGAACTACGACTGAAGCTTTTCCCACAATCATGGCATTCATAGGGTCTCTCTCCTGTATGGACTTTCTCATGTGCAATGAGGTTTGAGCTACGACTGAAGCTTTTCCCACACTCAGGACATTTATAGATTTTTTCTCCCTTGTGGATTCCTTGATATACAATCAGGCTTGGTCTCTGACTGAAAATTTTCCCACATCCAGCATCTTCATCCGGTTTCTCTTCAGTGCAAGTTCTTGGGTGGAGCATAGTTTCATTCAGGTTATTCAAACCTCCATCTCGGTAAGTGGATTTAGTCTGTCTCTTCTGTTGGTGGTTTCCCAGCTGCCTCTCTGGTCTGGACTGACTTTCACAGGTGTCTTCTTGCTCCAGAGTCTGGGAACCATCCCCTTCAGATCTTCCCAGTAATGTTCCCTGCAGTTCCACACGCTCAGGATCTTCCCGCTGAGGATTTGTCTCTTCGTTCTCACCCATCGTCCCATCACCTGCTGGGACAGAGAGCATATCCAGACATGAGTCCTTCTCAGTGCAGGGGGGAAAGTGAAGTTTAGCAAGGGGGGATGGCAAAAGGGGACGCAAACAGGAGAAACTGTTGGAGTGATCCAAAAACTGGGCCATGGGTGATGTGTGCTGTGAGGATACGATACCTGCTGGGGACAATCCTAACCTGGGTGAGGTGAGGGAGAAAGCAGGGAGCTCATGGGCCCTTTATGGGAACCACAGCTGTTTATTCCAATGACGGATGGTTTGCGAATCCCTTTAACACATTCCTCACCTGTCCTGGTGTTTCTCAGGATCTCCCTTTCCACACAGCCCCATAGCTTTGTGACCCATGGTTCTTCCCCTCGTTCCAGCTGGGAGATCATCTTGGATTTGGGAATGGGAAATCCTGTTCCAGAGAAAAAAAGGGATGGGACCAGGGTCTGATAGTTACGCAGAGACAAAGATGTTTCCAGATGTCCTGGGTGGAAGGGTGACCTTAAAGCCAACAGATAGGCAAATGTTCCTAGAGACACTTTGGCAAGATTGGATGGTACCGGGGAGACATGCAGTTTCCCCTGCAGATGATTCAAGGATCTCTACTCTGAGGGATTTTAAGAATCTGTCATAGAATAAGACTTCATTCAACCTCTTTCTCCTTTATAACCCAGCTGAGACCAGAGCCCTTTCCAGGCACAGAGCCTGGGAAGAGCAGAACACACAAAATCCAAGTAGGTGAGAATGAGCCCATGTTTAAAAAGACAAGAGGAACACACCACCCATCTACTCCCTTGGATGGGGTGGATAAACATCCTCACTCTGTCTACAAATTGCCTCTTCCCTGGAAGGGGTATGGAGGTGACAGGCTGTCTCTCAGGAGTTCTGGGGACTATGGGGCTGATCCCCCTGAAACCCTGAGTAGAAGCCAGTTGGGGTTTCTCAGACATCCCTCTGCTTCTAATACCCAAGGGAACAGGAGTCCTTACCCAGTGAGGTCACAGTTTGATAATTCTCCTGCATGACGTCCTTGTAGAGACTTCTCTGACCAAGGTCCAGCAGAGCCCACTCCTCCTCTGTGAAATACACAGCCACCTCCTCGAACGTCACTGGCCACTGAAAACAGCAAGAGTTGCCCATTCAGAATCTGTTCCCCCAGCCAGACCGCCACCAGTTCAGTCACAGGCAGGCTCCCCACACTGGCCTTGCAAGACCTGAGTTGGACAAGGTGGGCTCGATCATCTAATTAGGGGAGCAGACAAGGTGCTGGTAAGCAAGCAGCGTGGAGAAGGATAGAAGGACAGCTGCCCCTTCCCAGAGGATCGAGTCACTTTGTGAGTGACCAGCGTGCGGCTTAGGTTTGCACATGCAATGCTGCCGGTGGAGATCCCCCCTGGAGAGAAACACACTCTCTCTGTCTCTCTTGGAAGATGAAATCCCTCCTGTCAACTCAGACACCAAAAGGGAAATATAACTGCCCCCAAATTCCCTGGCTGAGGGAAAGGTGGCCCGACGCGCCACTAAAAGGTATTTCTCCATGTGTCTGTGAGGCAATTCTATTCTGGCCACTGCAGCTGCTCCGTTCCACACTTTCAGGGAATGTTCTAGGGACCCATAGGGGCAGCACCTTATTGATCTGGTGATAAATGAGAAGCAAAAAAGCCAGATTTAGAGAGAAAATCCAGCCCACAGGGCGCCCATGGGGTGCTGCAGGCAGAGGACTCTCTCTGGTGCCCCCTGCTATTGCGTGCCTGGCGAGATCGTACAGCCTGGATTCTACCAGACATAATCCAGCCTTAGAAGATGGCTTTTGCGGGGACCTGCAGGGCAAAGAGTGGGATTTGGGGGGAAGTAGCTGCAGGGGTGGAGGGATTGGAGGGGAGCTGGTGGAGGTGGGGGCAAGGAATGATGAGGGGAAATGGGGATGTGGAGGGGACAGCGGGGACGTGGAATATGATGGGGAAAGTGGAGGGAGTAGAAAAGGGACGGTTTCTAACTAGGTTTAATCAGCTCAAACTCTGCAGATATAGACTCTGGAAGGTCAAGGGCCGAGGGGGGTTAAAGCGGGTTCAGGGGAGGGGTGTGAACTGCTGGGGTCATCTGAGAAGGGGATGGGGGCAGAGTAATGGAGGTAAAGGACAAAGGAGCTCTGAGGGCAGAACTGGGGGATCTGTAATTCCCATGATGCCCAGTTCTGCCCCCCATTCCTGTTACCCTTCCCATTACACACCACATTGCAGCATACAGAGGAATCTCTCTGCCACCCCCTGCTACCATCTATACAGTCTACAAGCAGCAACTTCCAATGTTACTCCCTGCATGAGAGAGAGAGTGTGCGAGCCTGCAGTGACTGGTTAAATCCCTGTCAGATTCAAGCCCAGTCCTTTCCAGATAGCAGCTCATGGCTGCTGTGAGCGGCTGGCAATGGCAATGGGCCTCTCATATCAGCACATCCAGGGTTTTGTGTCTTTACACACGGGGAACCTTCCAAGCGCCACAAATTCCCTGCAGACCAAAACCACCGACAGCCACTGCACAATTTCCTACCTGAACTTCTTCCACTGCAGCCATTTCCTTTCCCTGTCCCCTGGGAGGATGGGATGATCTGGAGCAAAACTTGAATGAAATTGTGCAGCCTGTGAGGGTGAGAAAGGCAATTGGGGAGGTTTCAGAAGGTGTCCTAGGCCTGATCTACATTTACCAGCAAATCCGGCGGCAGTCGACAGGAGTTATGCAAGCTACGTAAAGTCGTTTGTGTAACTTACATCGACGTCCTAAATTCTCTTCCGCGCCCCGTCTCCACTACGCTGAGCTGACGGGAAATGTGTCCCCATCAACACAGTGCTTCTCTGTTTTTGGAGGTGGTTTTATTAAATCGACTCCTGGATTGATGCAGCGGGTCTTTGTTTCCGCTCAATCAAACCGAATACATTGATCTGACAGCGGCGAATTTGTAGACATAGCCTCAGTTCATTTCATACCGTTATTCACCCCAGGCTCTTCCCCTGCAGACAGGTGATTTAGACTCTGCCAGGCTGAAAAAACGCTTGATTACTTTATTATTCACATCGCCAGGATCAGCCTTTGAATTTACACCCACGATTGTTTTCCAGGCATTCTTCTCGCTTCTGCCCACCAACCCCCGAGTGCAAACGGTATCCACAGCTCTTTGCCCAGTAAATGGTCCTCGCTGAGGGCTACATTTTGGGTGCTAATTCAGAGTCGTGTCAGACTATTTGCAGCCTTTCAGTTCTGGGCTTTTGGAAGTGTCCCTTTTCTGTGAAAAATGAATTAACGAACAACCACAGCACAGCTTTCTCCTGTTCCAGTGCTTTACAGAGGGTCCCGGCCTTTCCTCCCCAGCACGATCCCCCAGGTCCCTCCCCTCACCTGCAGTCTCCAGCCCAGGAGCTGGGGCCAGTAGAGCCTTGGGCAGCTGGACGCAAGAGAGGTTTTAATTGCAGATGTTGGCATAACACCAACCCAGCTGCAGGAGTTGCTTTGTCAGCCAGGCCATGCCAATCCCCTCCCCTAGGCGCTTCGTTCCTCTTCCGGGCTAGGGCGACCAGACAGCAAATGTGAGAAAACAGGACAGGGTGGGGGGTAATAGGCATGTGAATAAGACAAAGCCCCCAGTATCGAACTATCCCTATAAAATCCGGACATCTGGTTACCCTCCCCCCCATCGTGAATCGCCAGCCTCTGATTGGCCTTTTCTCTGTCCTTCTCCCAGCTGCAGCGCATAACACAGCTGGCAAAGGAACTCCCTCGCCATTGGTAGCATGGCATGAAGCATGATGGGAGTTGTAGTCCACTGGGTTGGAAAGGGAGGGGGAGGGCATGTGGGGAGGGGGAGCCCAAATAAAGCAATCTGGGGCGGGGGGGACCAAAACCCGCTACCTGCAACTCTCAAAAATGTAAAGCAAGTTGAAAACAAAAAAGGCCCAACTGGGCTTTGATTCAAGCTGTGGGGCGCCATGGGTAGGTATCCGACTTGTGCAACACCACCGTCACTAAACGGGTCAGGCAGCATGGGAGCATGGGATCAACTTCCCATAATGCAATATTCGCCATCCTACAATTTTAGGCACCTCCCATAATTTTCGCACCTTTTTTCCTAAATCCCACAAACGTGTGGGCCCTCCTCGCTGTCTGCCATCCCTGCTGCACAGCTCCACACAGCTGTTAGGAGCGTTACAAGCCCAGGGCCCCCGGCCCTGCGGTATTTGCAGAGCCGCAAGAACAGACATGGGCTGGGAGAGAGACGGTTCCAGGCAGAACAGATTAAAATGCTGCGGGACAAAGCAACCATCAGTTCAAGCTTGTCGGTGGCACTCCAGACGTGAGTCCGAGAAACAAGCCCCAACTGTAATGCAGGGGGGTGATGAGCAGTGGTGCAGAACGTCTGGATGCTCAAGGTCACCTTTCTGGATCTGGGCGCCCAACTCGCCCCAGCCCTCCCGTCACTCTGGGGGAATGGGGCTCCGCGGCTGGAGCAGCACCAGGACAGAGAAATAATCCAAAGGTCTGGGAATAACGCAGTGAGGTGGGGAGAGGTCAAAGGTAGAGGAGAGAGAGAGGATAGCCTACCATCCAGTTTTTCAATGGACGGTGAAACAGAAGCAGCTGAAAGAGACTGAGGGGTAAGAGGGACCAGCAAATGACCCAGGTGTTTCCCATGGGATACAGAAGCAAAGGCACCCCCACCTAAAAGACATGTTCTAGTTTAAAAGGAATTCTTTGGGGGAAGTTCTCTATCCTGGGTTATGCAGGAGGTCAGGCCAGATGAACCCAGGGATCCCTTCTGACCTTGGTATTTATGAATCAATAAGCATAGAAGGGAGAGTCCCTCTCTATAGGGCTCTGGAGATACTTCCCTTAGTTTCCCAGAGCCCCAAGCTGAAAGGAACTGGATGTCCTATTTCCCTTGGGATTTCTTCTATTTAAACCATAAGGAATGAATTGCGCCCCAGTAACTCCGGAGGGGAAGGGAGGTTGTGTCTCTAGGGTTGAGGGTGGGACTGTAGGGAATTAAGATTAGCCTCAGAGATCCCCACTTAAAAAGAGGTGTGGGGTTGGTGGCGTTAGGGACCCAGGACCCCATCTACAGAGCCAGTGCAATGACAGGTCAGGACAGCAGAGCATTGGGGAAAGGAGGGTTATCCCTTTGACAGTGATGCAGTTACCACAGCTAGGAGCGAGGGCATCAGAGAAACCATCAGGAAACTGGGAATAGGATCTAGATATTGGATGGGAAACAAAAGCATGGGATGGAGTCCAGCCAGGACATCTGAGAGCCCTGGGAAATGTCACAATTCTGCATGAGAAATCACTGGATTCCTCACACAGTTGGGCACAGAGCAGAGAGAGGGGACACACACTGGAGATCCTGCCGGGGAGGAGATGGGCTGTTCCCCACTTGGATGTATCCATGTATCCAACTTATCCGGACCAACTGCTCCAATTGTGTGTGATCTCTGGGCCTCACTCCCAGCCAGGGCGTCTGGATTCTGCCTCTGAGGCTGTTTATCCCGAGCATCAATTCAACCCTTGGGAGAGAGAAAGAGAAGACACAGAGCCCGGAGCCACAAGAGCAAAGATGTGGTGGCGCCTGAAGCAGAGCCTCCTTTCTAAAGCTGGATGGGCAGAGACATCAGTGAAAAGGCTGGATATGGGAAGTGAGAAATTCTTGCTGAGTGGGAACAAAGAAGCGGGAAACTGACCCAGTCTGGGGCATTTTGCCCCGAGCTGGAGAACAGAGAAAATTCCATGGGTACCCCGGGATATGAAGTAGAGATGCACAACAAACATTTTACTAGGAATTTATTTGGAAAACCAGAAACATAACCTTAGAGTTCTTGGGAATGGAGGTTGTTCTTAACTCTGAAATGTTCGTAACGCTGAACAAAACATTATGGTTCTTCTTTCTGAAGCTTACAACTGAACATTGACTTAATACAGCTTTGAACTCTTACTATGCAGAAGAAAAATGCTGCTTTCCCTTTATTTTTAGTAGTTTCTGTTTAACGTAGCACTGTACGGTATTTGCTTTTTTTTTTCTCTCTCTGCTGCTCCCTGATTGCATACTTCCCGTTCCACGTGAGGTGTGTGGTTGGCTGGTCCGTTTGTAACTGGTGTTCGTAACTCTGAGGTTCCACTGTAATAAAATACAGTAACGATAATAATGTAACTTTCCTCCCACGGCGCCTCCTGAGCCTCTGAACACAGGAACTAGTGACAATTTCATAACTCCACAGGGAGGTGGGTGGCTGTTATTGCCTTCGTTGTAGGAATGGAAGAAAAGATGCACAGAGAGGAGGGGAAGTGGCTGGTACAAGACCACACAAGATCACACACTAGACCTCGCTCCCCTCCAGGGCTGGTGTTCTGTGTCCCAATTCCTTCTGCTCTCACTATTACACCATCCCGCTCTCAGAGGAACAGCACAAAACCCCTCCTCACTGGGGAATGTCCACCATGAATTCCCAGATTTCCCCCATCCTGTCCACACAGGCTTCCAATCAACTCGTGAATGGCTCTAATATCCTGTCACTGCAAATTGGCAGCTCTTACTGCTTTATCTCTATGGCTGTGCAGGGGCCCTCAATGCTCCTTGGATAATGTCCCCCACCCCTGCATCTAGGGGCCTTAGGAGCTACATTGCAAACTGCAATGGGGCATTTTTACCTCTTCTCTACATTGGAAAACGTACATTGGAAAACGTCAGCTCCATGAGTCCTTTACAATTATATATGAGACCCTTGGTTTCTACATTGGAAAACATATGGGGAACCTGCAGAAATGTCTCCCCCACTAATCTCATCGCTGTTCCCCCCAAACTCTGAAATGACCCATCTCCACTGTACTCAGCGTTCTCCCTCTCTCTGGCCTCCACCAACCATCCCCCACTGAAACCCAAACCATCCTCCCACCTGCTTCCCCTACCCAGACAATCTGCCCCTACCGAGACCTTCGCAAATGCATCACATTTATCCTTTGCTTTGGAAGGGCACAGACCCATTGCTCCACAGGGAGAGCTCCTGCCATCTTTTATCCCGTGTGGAGTTTCTGGTGGGATATCAGAGAGACCTTCACCTTGTAGCTTTTCCCACAGACCGAACATTTATAGAGTGTCTCTCCCGTGTGGGTTCTCTGATGTGAAATAAGGTGTGATTTCCGAGTGAAACTTTTCCCACAGACAGAACATTTATGGGGTGTCTCCCCCGTATGGATTCTCCGATGTCTAATAAGGCCTGAGCTGTCACTGAATCTTTTCCCACACTCAAGGCAGTTATAGGGTCTCTCCCCCGTGTGGATTCTCTGATGTACAAGAAGGATTGAACTCAGCTTGAAGCTTTTCCCACAGTCAGGGCATTTATAGGGTCGCTCTCCTGTATGGATTATTTGATGTCTATTAAGATGTGAACTATAACTGAAGCATTTCCCACAGTCCGGACAGCTATAGGGTTCCTCTTCCCTGTGAACTCCCTGGTGTGAAACAAGGTGTTTAATAAGTTGTGAGCTCCACCTGAAATTTTTCCCACAGTTGGGGCATCTGTGCGGTTTTTCTCCTGCATGGATTGTCTGGTGTTTAACAAGGTTTGAGAAGTGAGTTAACCATTTCCCGCAGTCAGGGCAGCTATAAGGTCTCTCTCCTGTGTGGACTCTCTGATGTACAATAAGGTTTGATCTCTGATTGAACCTGTCTCCACAGTCAGAACAGATATAGGGCATCTCCCCTGTGTGGATCCTCTGATGTTTAGTAAGGGCTGAGCTGTCACTGAATCTTTTCCCACACTCAGGGCAGTTATAGGGTTTCTCTCCCGTGTGGACTCTCTGATGTACAAGAAGGTTGGAACTCCGACTGAAGCTTCTTTCACACTCAGTGCATTTATACGGTTTATCTTTGGCAAAGATTCTCGACTGCATCAAGTCTTCATCACGGTCTTTCAGATTTCCCCCCTGGTTAGTGCACTGATCATGTCTGTTCTCTGGGTGGTTTCCCTGCTGCCTCTCTGGCCTGTGCTGACTGACACAGCTGTCTCTCTGCTCATGATGATGGGAAATGTTCTCTTCAGATCTCTCTGATAGTTCCCTGTGTGGTTGCACTCGCTCAGGACCTTCCTGCAGAGAATGACCCTCCTTGTTCTCACTCCCCATCCCATCACCTGCTGGGGTAAAGAGAACATCCAGACATGAGTCATTCCCTGCACTGGGGGGAATGAAAACCTCAGAAACGGGAATGACAAAAGGGGGGAAAAGCAAAATAACTGCTGGGGTGATGGAAAAAAAGCCTTTCCCAGGGGAGCAACAGGAAAGGACCAATTCTGGCTCCTCATTCCATCAGAGGAACTACCAGGTGTGTGAGGGTGGGTGGGAAGCCATGTATGACGTCCGCCATGAGGCAGACATAATTCTGACCTGGGTGAGATGAAGCAGAACTGAATGACACCAAGGGGTTTAAAATCATTCTGACACAAAGTCTTTTTTTCCAGCTGTACTGAGACAAGGGAAATCTAAGGATCCAGAGAAGAACTTTGAGCAGAAACGGATACAGGACTCCAGAGTTTCTAATACCCAAGGGGGCAGGAATCCTTACCCAGTGAGGCCACATTCTGATAGTTCTCCTGCATGATGAGGGGGCTCGCCGACCTGGGTCTAGTAGAGCCTCTGCTTCGAAGTGGTGTCACCAGCCCCTGAAACAGCCAGAGTCCCCCACCCAAAACTCACTGCACCGTCCACTATCCCACCAGCTCAGTCACAGGCAGGGCTGGGAAATCCCCCGCCCCATGGAGAGAGCAGGGAACTTTCCCCAGGGAAGGGAAAATTGCTCAAAGCGTTCATTAAAGAAAACCACAACGGTTTCTGCAATGAAACGGTTGTGGTGGATTTGCCATCACTGGAAATTCCTTTAGCAGCGGAGGACTAAGAATTTCCACTTTGCAAGTGGCTAGACGCCACAGAAGCCGGTTAGTAAAGAATAGTAATTTTCACTAAGCTTAGCAAATGCGTTGAGGGACTCGCTCCTTCCAGGGTTCCATGGGGATCATTTATAGGGGGTGTCACATTATTTACAAGAAAGGGGGTACATCTGGAAATGTTATTATAAATATAGCCAGCCCAAAGTCGTTTCAGGGCAGGCCTGATATGTCCAATGGAGCAAAACACCCCTATCAGAATTTTTGGGGAGATTTACCTGTCAAGGAGACCCCAAGGTTTATCTCTGAGGGGGTTGGTAATGTGGGGAGATCTTTAAAATTAAAAATAATCTCCTGCTGTCCCTTTTCCTTCGTGTCATCGGCTCGGGTCCTCTCTCCTGTTAGTTTGCACTGTTGTTGTAGCCATGCTGGTCCCAGGATATGAGATACAAGGTGGGTGAGGCGATAGCTTTAATCGGACTAATGGCTGTAGGTGAAACAGGCACATGGCAGGGCCACACAGACCTGAAGAAGAGTCTGTGTTGCTGGAAAGCTTGTCTCTCTCACCAACAGAAGTCGGCCCAATCAAAACTATGACGTCACCCACCCTGTCTCTCTAACTTTCCTCTCTGGGCAGAGGTGGTTAAATCTGCCAACTTTCATCTTCCTGCCGACTTCACTCCCCAGAGAGACAAAAGGGAAACCCCAGTGGGGCTCTGCCAGGGTCCCCTTGAAACCGCTCTACCTCTTCCCACTGCTTTGGCTTCCAGGGGCAGATCCTGATGGGAGCGAAGGGCAGAGGCTTCATTACTGTCAAGGCAGATCAGATCCCTCCCGCAGGTGCATACAACAAGGCAGCAGATTCCTAGGGGATGTGAGATCTGACCTCCCGGAGTTGTTTGTGCAGAGTCACTTTCCTGCCCGTCCCCAGCTCTTCCCCCCAGGTCCCTCTCGTCACCTGGAGTCTGTGCCTCTGGAGCTGATGTTGGCAGAGCCCAGGGCTGGTTCCAGCCACTGGAGAAAGTCCCCCTGGGCTGGGCACAGAGCGGGCTTTAATGAAGGTCTCTGCCCCGCACAGACCCTGCTGGGGGCTCAGTCTGGGCTCCCAAAATAGAACACACTGGTGACAGCAGCTTCTTCCAGCAGCCTGGGTTACTGACCACTTAAATGCAGGAGCTGTGCAGCCTCTGGTCCTCTGTTACCATAATTATTATTTCCTCTTTGCAATGAAGAAGCTTTAGGAGCCCTGAACTCTTCCCCTTCCTGCCTTTCCCCTGCCAGCCCCGGATACAACAGACAGCTCCCAGGCTGGTGCATCCCCTTCCTGTGCCACTGGATCCCAACCCGTGCTGCATCCTTCACTGGAACCGACTGTAAGGATCTCTCTCAGTCTGCAGGGTGAGAGCTGGGGGGAATTAGGGTGTGAAACGGATAAAGCCCCTCCTGAGAGCTCCCTGATCGCCCTGCCAGGCTGTGGAGTAACAACTCTGTTTCTCCTCTCCGTGGATGGGGAAATTTGCTCATTTGCTGTCATTGCGACCCATGCCTGAGAGATCTGACCTTGCTCAGTAATATTTGCTGAAGTGGTTGCCCTCACTTGCTATCAGCATCTGCTCCCTCCTCTGAACAGGGGCTGAAGAGGTGCAGAGGGGGCAAATCAGATGGGAGGGATGGGCAGAAGTTGAGCAGGAGCCAAAAATCTCTGGAGGAGGGTAAAATAGGTGGAGGGAGAGATAGGAAGAATTAGGGACAAACCAGGTGCAGGAACTGAGTTCAGGATAAGGGGAACAGATGTCCTGATTTTATAGGGACAGTCCTGATATTCCAGGCTTTGTTTTGTATAGGCACCTATTACCCTCCCCACACACCCCTGTCCCAATTTATCATACTTGCTGTCGGAAAACGCTGTGTTGCCAGACAGTGACAGAGGGGAAATGCTGGGGTAGGAGTGGTAGAGGGGATAGAAGTAACCACAAACGGGATGAGCCATCTGCAAGTGGTTGCAAAAGATAGGTCATGGGTGGCCAACGGCGCAGCCTGAGAATGACTCTGTAGCCTGATGATCGCGACACCCACCAGGGAGGTGGGTGACCCACTATCCTGTCCTCCTACCCCAGAGACTGTTCCATTATGTATACATAGCTGAGCAGTCTCAATGGAGAGATTGAGGGTGTCCCACACCACAATACCCCGAAGCCCAGTGCGTGGCCTGGGAGACACCTCTTCAAATCTTTTCTTTCCATCAGGCTGAGGGGGAAATGGAACCTGGGTCTCCCACATCTCAAGTAAGTGCTCAAACCACTGGTCTAAAAGATATGAGGTGGGGCAACTATCCAATGGGGCCTGCTCCGGTAGGTGTGCCCTGAACATGCTTACCAGCTCAGGCCCTGCACGTGAGATAGGAGAATCACTCCGGGGCTTAGGCAGGAGATAGGCGTACACAGTCACCTAAAGGGAGGCAGTACAGGGAATCTTACAGTAAAAATGTAGGCACTGAATGAGTTTAGGCGTCTACAGAAGGAGGTGGCATCCAACGTGTGTGCGTGTGGCATGGAGGTTGGTTGGTAAAACTGAGACTTGGGTACCTAATTCTCGGCTTTAGGCACCTAAGTACTTCTGTGAATTGGGACCTCAGCTCTCAGGGGCAGGGATGGTTGACTACTCTGTTTGTACAGGGCCTAGCACACTGGAGCCCCCGATTTTGGTTGACGCTTAGGTGCTGCCTAAATAAACACAATGAGTAATAACAAAACTTAGCTGTGACTTCCGTGCCGTTGAAGCCAACTAGCTTCCCAAATACATGGAACGGTGAGAGACAAAAATGGGCGAATTCTGCGTAGATTTGATATTGATATTTGATCATTAGAAGGGAAAGGGGCAAAATGAATGGAGTTTGTGTTGATATTAGGTAAATACCTAAAGTGTGCTGAATTGTCCCTAACACTCACACAGGCATCACGGGCCCTGGGTTATGTCCCTTTGACAGGAGGATGAGAGGATGGAGACAGAAGGCTTTGGACATTTTTGAGGCAGATGGGGGCATTAGGAAATTGTAAACCTCCCCCCACTCCATCTGGGGTAAGGAAGCCGCACAATAATCTCTCCAATCCCAGAAGTGCCTGTCCTTGAAAAAGGGGGAGTGGGAAACAAATTCTGCATGGATTTTATACCAGAATTTGATAATTATGGAGAAAGTATCCACATTCAAGATTGTTCCACAATTAAAAAGCCAAAGTGAAAACCTGAGGGAATTTTATGCTCAGAGTTGATAATGAGGGGGAAAAGGAGATTTTAATATCAATATTCAGTAAATAACTGGGAAGTGCTGGTTACTCTGCCCTTCAAAATCACGAGATTGCCTTACAGATCATAAGAGTCATTATATATATATATATATATATATATATACTTGAGGTTATTTTTCTTGGCCTTCTACATTTTGAACCTTTATGCTACTCTCCAGTCACATTTTCAAGCTTTCCTTTCCCACCATGAGGACTAGAAACGAACTGGCCATGAATAAATTTAGGTTGGAAAGTGGAAGAAGGTTTCTAACCATCAGAGAAGTGAGATTCTGGAACAGCCTGCCAATAGGAATGGGGAGAGGGTGGGCAAACAACCTAATTAGTACTGAAATGGAGTTTGAGACATCATTAATGGGCTTATATGATGGGATTATCTGTGAGAGCAGGGGACTGGACTACTTAGTGGCCCAGAACATCCTTTCCAGTCCTATGTGCTGATATTTTTGTAACTGAAAAATGAGATTCTCTTGGAATAGCACGAATACAGGAGCTGGGGCTTTCAGAAATACATACAGCAAAGATGGCAAAGCTCATGATACAATTGTGAGAGTCGACAACCCTGTAAATCGGTGTTAAAAACCAAAGGAAAGATTCGGTCTTAGCCAGGTTCTTTGAATATTAACCTGATGGAAGAAGTAATGGAGTGAGTTAATGTTTTATTGTAGCTTTGCTTTAATAAAAAGTTTTTGTTTGCTTGTTTGTTTTTAAAGGAAAAGTGGTTAAATAGTCTTGCTGAAAACCTTTGACCTTCTTCAGGCTGATTTTAACCCTTAAAAGTCCAGGGACACACTGATTTTGCCTAGGTTATTTGCTCTTTTGGGAGAGAAAATGTGTGTGTGTGTGTTTGTGTGCGCATACAGCACCCAGCACAACAGGGACCTGTCCTGGTGGGAAAGTGTGGGTGCTTCCACAATAGAGCTACAGAAATGCCATCTCTCATGTCTCAGTCTTGTGATATTTGGTGTTTTCCTTAAAGATTCAGCTCTTGGACTCCTGTTATTATGGGAACAATCTCTGCTTTCACTTAACACAGTGGTTCTCAATTAGGGGTACACATACCACTGGGTTACGCAGAGATCTTCCAGTGAGAACATCAACTCACCTAGATATTTGTCTAGTTTTGCAACAGACTACATAAAAAGCACAAGTGAAGTCAGTACAAACTAAAATGTCATACAATTACTTGTTTATACTGCTCTGTAGAGTATACAGTGAAATGTAAGTACAATATTTATATTCCACTCAATTTATTTGATAATTGTATGGTAAAAATGAGAAAAGCAGCACTTTTTCAGTAATAGCGTGCTGTGACACTAGTATTTTTATGTCTGATTTTGTAAGCAAGTCGGTTTTAAAGGCGGTGAAACTTAGAGCAGGCGAGACAGATCAAACTCCTGAAAGAGGTACAATAGTCTGGAAACGTTGAGAATCACTGACTTAAAAAAAAGTTAGGTTTCTTTTTTAAAAAAGCCCTAAAACCCGCCTAAACCACAACAAAACAACAACCACCAAGCCATAAAACTTGGAAAACAGAAATCCCAGAATGGGCGGGGGGTGGGAGGGGAAGCAGAAAGCAAACAAAAGGAGTCTTGTCTTTTTAAAATCTCCCCATTTTAAAGCCAATCTTGTGATTTTCCCTGAGGCTCAGCTCGTGATTTCTGGCTGGTAACGTGTGTCTGGGCCTAAAACCACATTCTTAGCAGCCTAGTGAGCGGGTGGGAGTTGAGATCTTGGTCACTCCTTCAGGAGATGGGCAGAACGCAGGAGCTGGGGCTGCAGGGAGGCGGAACCAGGCTGGCCTTTTCTCTCCTCTGCGGCTGCTGGAGGTTTGCTGGGCCAAGCAGAGCCAGCCAGAGGCTCGCGGATCAGGAGAGAGATTTGCCTCCCTGGACTGCCACTGAACTGGCTGGGCCTCAGCATCTTTGTTAGTCTGTTCGCCTAGCCTGAGTCAGGCCGTCTGCCAGCCAGGGACGGGAGTGTTGTTGCAGCTCGGGTTTGTATTGAAGGGCACAGGAAGGGGCTGGAGCAGCCGAGGGAGGCTCGTGTGTGGATGCTGCTGGCTGGGGAGGAAGGCAGGCGCTGGGGGAGAAGGCAGGGAGGAGATGCTGTGCTGGATCGAGCCTGTTATAAGCTCCTGCTGCTTCTGTTGTGAGCCCAGGCTGAGCGACTGCGGTTCCCACAGAGCCCTGCAGTAAACCCCTCTGTGTCCAGTGCCTGGAACCAGCCCCCGGGGCAGCCCTGGGTTCTGTCCACACCAGCCCCCGAGCCAGAGCCCGCAGGTGAGGGGAGTCCCGTGGGAACGTGCTGGCAGGAAAGTGACTCCGCACCCACGGCCCCTCATAGAATATTAGCATTGGAAGGGACCTCAGGAGGTCACCTAGTCCCACCCCTGCTAACCCCTCCTCGCCCCATCTCTGCTCCCGGGGGAATGCGGGTCCCAGAGCTGCTCCCCTTAGCGCCTGCAGGGGCCGATCCAGCCCTGGGAAGGGGCTAGGAACCGAGTCTCCCGGCCGGAGGGGAGGAGAGACCCTGGAAGGGGAAGCAGACTCTGGAAAGTCTTTCTGCAGGGAAGGATCGGGGGTGACATGGACTAAAGTCCCTTCCGAAACCTCCCCAGTCGCCCTTCTCACCCTGACAGGCTGTGGAATCGCATTCCCGTTTCACTCCGGATCATCCCATCCTCCTGCGGGACAGGGCAGGGAAATGGCAGGAGCAGAGCCGGCTCAGGTAGGAGATGCTCAGGGAGCTGCTGGGGAGTTTGTCGTGGAAAGAGGGGCAGAAAAGGCACAGAGCAGGGTGGAGACTAGTTATGTACAATGTGAATCCAGTTCGTGTCTATTGGTGGGGGGGCAGGAATCTCCCTTCTTGTTTGGAATAAGACACGACCCCGTGACAAACTCGGGGCTGAACAACCACATTGGAAGCGGCGACTCGGTGTGGTCTTTTTGATTCAGCCCCTTTCTCTCAATGTCTAATAACACGTTAAAGCCGCTCCTCCCTACCAGGGAGCGAGACCAGTTTTCCTACCTCCTTGTCCAGGTGGGGGAAAAGACAGGACTGGGATGTGATGGCCCTTTTCAGCCGGGTCACCTTGTTCCGCTCTAACCACTAGGCCACAGCCATGGTTCCCACTTCGTCTCTTTGGGCCGCTCATCTGTGACATGGGGATCATCAATCCCTGTCTCACAGGGGCCACAATCCACAAAGGATTGTGTGGTGCTTAGATGCACTGAGCGTCAGGTCTGTACATAGAGTTAGAAGGGCAGGGAGGTCCAGGCAAGGCAGGATTTGATCTTGTGGCAGAAAGAATATTTTCCGCAGCTGCCGCTTTCTGATCTGACTTTCCTTACATTGCAAAGCAATTGCCAGAAGCTGGGACAGGACGATAGGGGATGGATCACTTGATAGCAGCCCTGTTCTGTTCATTCCCACCTGTCGGTAGACAGGAAACTGGGCTAGATGGAAGACCATCGTTCTGACCCAGTGTGGCTTTTCTTATGTCCGGAGCGGCAAGAAAGAAGCAAACCCATATGTGATGACAGGGCAGGAGCGCATGGAGCATTTGGGTTGCGAATCTAACCTGGGGGCTTATGGGAAATGTCAGGACAAAATGTATTGGGGAACGGAGCAGACGCAGTCTGGGTCCCCTTTGGCTGAGTGGGGAATGCCTGTTGTTTCAGGGACCGGTGACGTTCAAGGAAGTGGCTTTGTATTTCACTGACCCCTGTCAGAGAGCCCTCTACAGGGACGCCATGCAGGAGAGCTATGTGAACAGGACTTCGCTGGGTAAGGGTGTATTTTTCCATCGTTTGTGTGGTCTCTTGATTCACCTGAGGCAGCTGCAGCTCTGGGATCGACCTAGGCCTCATAGATTTCGGGGACAAGGCCAGAACCTCCATGCCTCCTCCCATGGCATGAAGGATCTGGAAATGGAATGATCCTAATCCTGTTTCCACCTCCTGGGCTTTCAACGGGGCCGAGAGAGATTTCCCAAGGGGTCCCATGAACATTTGCCATGAGTGTTCCCTCTCTGGCCAAATCCCAGAACATTTCTTGCATCAAGTTCCCAGGATCTTTGCCAAGCTCTTTGCCTCTCTGCTGTCTCATGAACAGGAGCTCTGGTTCCCAAACCCAATGCCATCTCCCGGCTGCAACGAGAGGAAGAGCCATGGGTCCCGGATCTCCAGGGTTCTGAGAAGCAGGAGCGCCTAAGAGGAGTCTGCCCAGGTGAGGAATCAATGAAACAGACAGACCTCATCAGCGAGTGAAGGAAACAGCTAGAATTCCCACAAAGACCTCACGATCACCCCCAGTTTTGACTCATCCCACCCCGGTCAGTGTTGTTCCTGGCAGGTATCATATTCTGCTGGCAGACGTCACTCATGGCTTGCCATCCATCCTGACCGACACCGGGCAATACCTCCTTCTGCGCTGAGTGTTCAGAGCCAGAATTGGTCCTCTCTCCTCTAGGGAAGGGCTTGGAGAGGACTTGATTCCTGGTTTTTCAGTCTCTCCAGTAGTTTATTTTCTCCCCTTTGCCATTCCCCTTTCTAAAGCTTCCTTTCTTCCCAGTGCAGGGAATGACTCCTGTCTGGATTCTCTCTCTGTCCCCCGGCAGGTGATGGGCTGGTGAGCGAGAACAAGGAGGAGAATTCTCAACAGGAAGGTCCTGAGAAAGTGGAAGCAGAGGGAACATTGCCAGGAAAATCTGAAGGGGGCATTTCCAAGGGTCCTGAGTGGAGAGACGCCCAGGAGAGTCGTCAGGGAAACCACCCAGGAGAGAGATGGGATCACCCCACTCGCCTCGGGGAAATATTCAGGACATGCAAAGACTCTCGGCTGCGGAAGGGCCTGCGCCCCAGGGAGAGACCGAACACGTGCAAAGACTGCGGGAAGAGCTTCCATCGGCGATCCAAGCTCCTGGCGCATCAGAGGACCCACGCGGGCAAGAGAGCCCACCCGTGCACTGACTGCGGCAAAGCCTTTGGCGCCTTCTCCAACCTCCTGCGACACCAGCGCAGCCACGCCGGCGAGAAGCCATACAAATGCCCCGACTGCGGGAAAGGCTTCGGGCACAGCTCGGCCTTGGTCACCCACCGGCGGATCCACACCGGGGAGAAGCCCTACGCCTGCGGCGACTGCGGGAAGCGCTTCAACGTGGTCTCCAACCTGGTGCGGCACCAGCGGAGCCACACGGGCGAGAAGCCCTACAAGTGCCCCGACTGCGGGCGGCGCTGCAGCCAACGCTCCCACCTGGTCACCCACCGGCGGCTGCACACGGGCGAGCGGCCCTACGTCTGCCGGGAGTGCGGGAAGAGCTTCAACGTCAGCTCGGACCTCATCAAGCACCGGCGCGTCCACACTGGGGAGCGGCCCTACGCCTGCAGCGACTGCGGGAAGCGGTTCAGCGGCAGCTCTAACCTGCTGACTCACCAGCGGCTGCACACGGGCGAGCGGCCCTACAAGTGCCCCGACTGCGGGAAGGGCTTCACCATCAGCTCCAAGCTGATTGCCCACCAGCGCACCCACACTGGCGAGCGGCCCTACAGCTGCGCCGACTGCGGGAAGGGCTTCAGCGACCGGCCTCACCTGGCTCGGCACCAGAGCGCCTCCCGGCGGGAAAAGCGCTACAAATGTGCCGACTGTGGTAAGGGCTTCACCACCAGTTCCTACCTCCTCACCCACCAGCGCAGCCACACCGGGGAGACCCCCTTCATCTGCGGCGACTGCGGGAAGAGCTTCGCCGTGGTCTCCAACTTGGTGCGGCACCGGCGGATCCACACGGGGGAGAAACCCTTCCGGTGCGGGGAGTGCGGCCGGCAATATAGCCAGAGAGCTCATCTCACCACCCACCAGAGGGTGCACACCGGGGAGCGGCCCTACGTCTGCCTGGACTGCGGGAAGGGCTTCAACGTCAACTCCTCCCTCACCAAGCACCGCAGGACCCACACCGGGGAGAAGCCCTACGTCTGCCCCGATTGTGGGAAACGCTTTAGCCAGAGCTCCAATGTCATCACCCACCGCAAGCTGCACCACGGGGGGCACGATGCCACGGTTAGGGCCAGCCAGCAGGAATGATCCTCCGCCAGCCTCTCTGGGGCCGGAGATGGCACACGTTGATTATTGGGCTTTTTGAGAGAGGGCCTGCTGCAGATTCAGCTGCCTGGAGTCTCCACATCTCCTGCTGATCTGATGTGGAGGCTGGAGAGAGAGGGAGACACCCCTCTCCTCGAACGGAGGATGGAGCGTGAAACCCCCTCCCCCACTTCCATCAATGCATCCAACAACTCCTCTGTTCCCCACGGCCCTGAGGTTGGGGGAACACAGGCTGCCTTTCTCCCAGGACACATTTATTTAGTTTCCCGGTTCCCTGCCATGTCCGGGATGCTTCCTGTCACACGTTAATAAAAAAGTTCCCTCCCGGAAACTTTCTTGTGCATTTTTTGAGAAGCCGGGGCCATGGCAACAGAGCATTCCCGTCAAGTGCTGGGGAATGAGGAGGGGATGTGCTGTGTGGGTGAAGATTATTCATAGCTGGTTCCAAGGTCAGAAGGAACCATGGTGATCATCTCGTTTGAGCTCCTGTAGAACAGAGGCCCGTAGGACTTCCCTGAGGCCATTCCTGGTTGAACTAGAGCCTGCCTTTTAGAACAACATTCAGTCTCGCTGTATTGTCTCAGTGCTGGGGGTAAAAACGCAGCTCTCCTGATCACCTGCCTGGTCCCAGCCCAGGCCGGAGGGATTCTCTGTCCCTGACAGCGACACCCATGGCAGAGACGGTCCCTTACCAGCACTGTCCCTCCCCAGGTAGTCTCCAGCCCTGAGCACTGTCTTTCTGATGCTTTCCATCCCTTTCTATTGGGGCCCAGCGGCTCCTCCGCCAGCTCCTTGACCCTCCATGGCCCTGCTCAGTGCCAGCCTCTGCCCCTAGATTCCCTGGGGTGAATGGAAGGGACTGTCTCCCCAGTTCTACCCTAGACTCCTGTTGAAATCACTGGGACCAGAGCAGGCCACAGGCCGGAGTGTCTTTTCCCCTTCCTCAGTGGCTCCTGGGACCATGCTGTCCTTTCTTAGCAGCCCACCCGCTGGGGCTTGCTGTGTTTACAGCCAGTGGCAAGGTTTCCTCCGCTCTGCCAGCCAGATAATTTGCTGTCAAGCAGGTAATAGACAGCCACTAGGCTGCTTGCTTGTTTTCAGATTCTCAACCCATTCCAAGATTGGCCTGTCTGAACACGACAGTCAATTTTCCCTGGCACGTCAGAACCCCTGCTCTGAAGCCTTTTCATGACCAATCTCTGCTCCCACATGGAATCGGAGACTGCAGGACACATTCAAAGGCTCTAGGGGTGAAAGTCAGCCCGCCACCGCCTACCGTTCCAACAGGATCTGCTCTGGGTACCCAGAAAAACAACACAGGTTTAAGATCCAAGTCCATATGCATAACTTCAGCCACAAAGATGATTCATTAATTTAAGCAGGATAATCTATTTGCTCAACTGTAACTTTTCCATTGACACTGGACATGATACACTTTGTACGAGATTTATGGTAATTGTGGAACAATGGTAATCTCACTGATATAAATGGTCTTCTTTAATCATACAGTACCACAGATCCGTCCTGGCCTCAGACACTCCCCCTGCTCAGGAAAAACACTGCCTGTCCTCAGTTCCTTGGACCTCTCTGTGTCTATGCACTAGGAGGACGCACCACAGCCTCACCCAGCCAGCCCCAGCTCCCCCTGCCCGATCCCTCACCTTTCTGCATGACGAGGGGGAGCCCATTGTCATGGAGCGGCTGTTTCAATCCTTACCCCACCCCAGATGCAGCCTTCTGTGATTCTCCCAGGTCAGAGGGCATATTTCCCCTTACACCTCTGGAGGAGGCGGGGGGGAGAGTGTGTCTGTCCCCACACAGGACCCTGCAGTAGACAGTTGTGGGGGGACAAGCTGGGAATGGCCAGGCTCATTGTCTCCCTGTGGCCTGGGTGATGGGGGCTCATGGCTTTGGTTACAGCTGGTTTGGGAGCGTGGGGGGGAACCCCAGTGTCTTTCTTAGCTCTGCTGAGACTCATCCTCTCAGGACTCAGGGATCAACACCCATTCTTCCTCAGCTTCGTACGCCTTTCCCGCTGAGAAGCAGCGTCCCCCACTGTGATGTCCTGTGCCTGTCCCTGGTGCAGTAAGTTAGCAGTTCTCAGCTCTCCACCTTTTAAGGGCAAGCCCTACAGCCTCCCAGCCCTATACCTCCACATTTTCCCACACTCCCCCTTCTCATCATGTCATGGCAGGCGCCAGGACCTAACCTTCCTCACCCTGTCTCTGCTTCTTCACCCAGTGATTTCTGGGCCAGAAGGAACCGCCACCTCCTGTAACCGGGCCCCTGAGACGCAGCCCATTTTTGGTTTTTTATTATTTATTGTTTTCCTATTTGGGCCATCTCTGCACTCTCACGGACGAGGGAAGAAAAATGAGTGAAAACGAAGAGCCGCAAACGCAGCTTAACGGTTTGGGGCACAGATACCCAAACTGCTCCAGACTTAGAAGCCACTCCCCTGTGGGCTATGAGTGGGTGACAAGGTCTATGGCAGGGGTCGGCAACCTTTATTATCAAAAGAGCCATAGTCTGGAGCCGCAAAACATAGCTTACCACGGCTGAAGAGCCACGGGTTGCCGACCCCTGGTCTATGGGATGCCCACCCCACAGGTAACAAACTCAAGGGAGAGGGATCTCACAGCCACACAAGATGGATGGGAGGATTATTTTCCTCCCCTTCCACGAAGCAAAGGACGCTGAAGCTGGGGCTGCAACAGGAAGGAGGAGCCGGCTGGGGTCTCTCTTCTTCTGCTGCTGAGCCAGAAAGCGGCACTGATCAAGGGTGGAGCAGGCTACAGCGGTCTCCTCACCCCAGAGCCGACAGCCAGAAACCAAATGCCCATTGGCCTCCCTGAGAATTGCAAGTGCTTTCTCCCTGACACACAGCCTGGGCAGAGGGGTTGTTTATTTGTAGGGTCTATCTACACAGTGGAGTCTTTGATGGACCAGCAGGCTGGATCTTTGACGGAAGCTCTTCCTGCAGCACACGCAAGGATAGCCTGTGTGGCCCCTCCGGTGCCTCACAAAGCCAGAACTGAACCGGAACTTTTTCCCGCAGTCAGCACAGCTGTAGGGTTTCTCTCCCACGTGCGTTCTCCGATGCCTGATAAAGCGTGAGGTGCTAGTGAAGCTTTTCCTACATTCAGTGCACGTGTTGGGTCTCTCCCCCACCGGGCTTCTCGGCTGGGTTGGGCTTTTGCTGAGTTCCTTCAAACCTCCCACTTCACGAGTGGGTTTATCCTGAGTCATCCCCAGCTGGTTTCCCTGCAGCCTTTCTGGTCCACAGGGAAGCTCACTGGCTTTTCCCAGCCCCCAGCTCTGGGAAACATTCCCTTCGGTTTTTACTGATGGTCCCTGCAGTTGCCCCTGTACAGAGCTTGGGGACGCATTCCTCTTGGATTTCATTGCTACCATCCCGTGGAGTTCCACCTGTTCAGAGCTCAGAGGGGACTCTAATTTTACTGCCAACGTCCCATCTAGTTCTGCTTGCTCAAGACCTCCCTGCTGAGAATTCTCCTCCCTGTTCTCCCTCACCACCAAGTCACTTGGTGGGATAGAAAGAAAATCCAAACCGGCGTCATTCCCAGGGCTGGGGACACAGCGAACCACAGAGAAAAGCAAACCTAAAAACAAAACAAAAATTACTGTTCCTATACAAAACCCAGTAGCTGATTTCCTTTCCTCAAACCTTTCCCGAAAGGAAAGAGAGAGAAGGGACCAATTCTGCCCCTACATCCATCTGAACACTCCGGGGGAAGGGAGATCCTGCCACGGGTCAGTCAGCAGGGGCAGGAAGCCATGAGCGACGCCTGCCATGAAGATATGACGCCTGCTGGGGACAACCCGGATCTGGGTGAAATGAGGCAAAACCAGTGGGAGCTCACGAGGCTTTTCTGGGAATCTCAACTTTTTGTTTCACGTGCCAATCGTTTCTGGGTCATTTCAAGCAGTTCCTCACCTGTGCAGTTACTTCCTGGGTTCTCCCTTTTCTCTGAGCTCAGGAGACCCGGGATGCAAGGGTCTTCCCCTCGCTCCAGCTGAGAGATCATGCTGGGCTTGCAAATCAGACACCCTGCTCAGTGGAGAGAAAACATGCAAGATCAGGGGGAATTGTAGATCCTGACCCTGCGGAGAACATTCTGTTATTTTGATCCAGCCTCCTGCCGCGCTGGGGGGAATACATGGGAATGTGGGAATATCCAGAGGGAGACAGGCCTGTGCAAGCGTTCCTTCCATACTGGTTTCAGGGAGCTTCGAGCACGGGCTGACACAGTTTTGGTGCTGACACAGTTTTGGTGCTAAGCCTTTGCCTGTTTCTAAACCTAAACAGGCTTCTCCATGGACGGGCGCTAGGTCCAGCCAGGGACGGGAACAGGGAGGCTGTGTGAATGCAAAGTTATGTACAACATTTCTGCCTCCTTGGAAGGCCTAGGGGGAGGGATTCGACGTCCTGCTGAGTTTCTGAATTTCCTCTTCGCTGCAACCAGGGCGTGGGAGTGAGTCTCTCTCTTAAGGGTCAAAGGGAATAAAGGAGCGGATATTGCCCTGCCGTCAAATGTAAGGGACCAACAGCGGTCAGAGGATATCAGAGCAGGTAGGGAGAAGTCAATGATTTGCGTGCCTGTCATCACAGATCCTGACATTACGGGGTGATGCTGTATTTCATCATGACATGACGGGACGCAGCAAGGACAACTGAGTAGGGCTCCCAACAACCAAGGGGAGGGAGAAAGGAGAGATCCCTTTGTGCCTGGAGGAGACGATGGGAATATTGATCCCCCCACATTTCTGCTTCATTTAACTCTTGGGACTAGGGAAAAACCCCAAACGGAAGCTGATTCTGGCACTCCAGAGACTCCACAGTATCTAGTCACAGAGGGGACGGGAAAACTTACACAGTGAAGTCACCGTCTCGTAATTCTCCTGCATGACGTCCCTGTAGAGGGCTCTCTGAGCGAGGTCCAGGAGAGCCCACTGGTCCTCGGTGAAATACACAGCCACCTCCTCAAAGGTCACCCATCTCTGAAACCCCAGTTGCAAAGCAAAAGGTCAAAAAAGGGAAAGAAACGAAACCACTGCCATCATCAGCGTGCCAGGTCTGCACCCAGTCTCACACAGGAGCTCTGAAATGCAGAACTGCCCCATTCCCCTCAAACGACACGTTGACCTTGGAGCCTAACAAGGACACATGAAATGTAGACACTGTTAACTACTCCAGTTGGGAACCCAAGCCCAGGGGGCAGGTGAGGGTCAATCAGATCAAGAAGATCTGCACTGTCTACTGCAGAAGGCATGTCATTTGGCTATCACAATTAGGTAGCGTTTGAGAGGCTCCAGACGGATTCCTCTGGACTCCGTATTTTCCAGGAGCCCAGCGTCACAGAGTGGGGTGCAGGAAGGGAATGGCTTGGCTAGATGATCAGGTCTCCACTCTTGTGAAGCAGAATCTCCTTTTTTCGATACAAATTATTGGGGAGGGAGCCACTGGTGAACCAAAATATCGCTCACCAAAGGGAATAATATATTTAGGATTTGTCCTGGCAAAAGGGCCCAGGCATATATCTCAGAAGAGGGGCTTCCTGAATGAAGGGGCAGCCAGAGACCTTCTGGGTAACGTGACTTAATGGAGACAAAGGGGAAGCCCCACAAGAGGAACAGCAAGGAACATGACAGTCTGCAGCGGCCCTGAGAACAATCTGGTGGCTGAGCTTGGCACACGGGCAGAGTTCTCAGGGACACAAAGGTGCCTCCTAGGTCCAACCTGGCAGCAAACAGCGAGAGCCAGGTATGTTTAAGCCTGAACTGTACCTTGCTAACAGCAACTGCAGGGACTCGTCTCCCCCAAACCTCATCCCCTTGCACTGAGCCAAATTTTCCAGCCAGGGAGCTCACACTCTCTCTCTCCATCGTCCCGCAGGTGCTATAGAGAAATCCCACTCACTGTAATATCTGTCCAGCCCTTGGGCTGGGACTCTCCAGGCCAATACGAAGAGAGACGCTCTCCTGTATAGCAGCCTCTCGCACCTGGCTGAGGCTGGCAAGACGGGCCCTGCTTTTGCCATGTGGCTCAGGGCACTCGGATCCCAGGCAAACTTGAGTAGGGGGCGCCGGGTACCCACCAGCCACTCTTTCCTTTTCCTCTCCCCATCAGCTTGGTCGTCTTCTCTCCGATGAGCCAGGCACGCGTGTGACATTTCCTGGAGGAAGTGGTGGAGAAGAGGGTGCGTTTCCCAAACTGCCACAAACGCCCTCCCAGCTGCCAGATTTCAGGGCCCCAACCTGCCCGGGGAATCGCTTACAGCCACCAGGGCAAAGTGAGGCCCGTAGGCTTGTGGCTTCCTCAGCTGCAGTCCAGCCTCAAAGAGGCAGAGGGGGCAGGCGATGGAGGGGGGGATTTTCCACTGAGAAAGACAGTGGCACCTGAAAGCCGGAGGGAAGGGGGTGCAGCCCCAAACCACCAGCTCTGCTCATCCCCCAGCTGCCCTGGCTGCAAACCCCTTCCCGCCCCACAACCCACTCCAGCTCCAAGCATCTCCCCACAAAGCCGACACTCGCCCCAAACACCCGTTCAAAACACAGCCACCGTCACCACCCCAACACCCGGCTCCATCCCCCGCCCCACAAACCAAACCCCAAATACCCACCCCTTGGCCCCCGCTGTCTCTCCTCAGCCCCCCGTTCAAATCGCTCCCCCATCTCCTGCTCCCGCAGACGTCCCCCCATCCCGCCACCGTCCCCTTAGACCCCATTGCTAAAGACAACCCCTCACAGGCTCCCCCCGGCCGGGGGATTCCCAGGGTTTGGCAGCAGCTCCCCCAGATCTGGGGGGGGCTGGGCTCCCACGGCAGCTGTCCCGTTTGGGGGGCTCGGGGATCATCGGAACGCCCCATATCTTGTACCCCCCAACATCACCCCCACCTCAGCCCCCTCTCCCCAGCCAGGACATCCCCAACTCCCCCTTTTCTCGCCGCACCCCAACACCCACTCCCCTCCCGTGCCATCCCCGGGCCCTGCACCCCGTTACCCACCCCCAGCTCGGAACACGGCGCCCCCCATCCGCACCCAGCACCCCCCGCTCGGCGCGCCCCTTGGGGACCCCGCTCCCACGGCGCGCCTTGGTCCCCACCGCGCTCCACCGCTCCCCGCGGCGGGCTCCGGGGGCACCGTGGGAAGCCCTGGTGCGCTCAGCTTCCTCCCAGGGCTGGGGGGGCCGGGGAGCGGCTGCAGCCGGTTGGCCGGGCTCCCTGCCCCGCCCGTGGCTCCTCCGCAGACGCGCCTTGGAGCTGCCCCGAAGTTCAGGGCTCAGGGGAAGCTTTTGCAACGGGCCATGGAGGGGCCTCGGCTTGCCCGGGGCCAGCTGGTGCCTGGGGGGGTCCCTCCAAGGTGTTTCTGCCTCCAGCTGCGGGGAAACCTGCCCCTTCCAGGCTAGGAGATGTCAGGCCGCGCGGGGGAGGGGCAGAGAAGCAGGACGCCTGGGTTCTTCTGTTCCCAGCTCTGGACAGGCCGGCTCCAGCCCGAGCGTGGGAAAGCCCCTCGCCCCATGAATGTTGCTGTCCGGCTTGGTATCGAAGCGCACAGGAAGGGGCTTAGCCAAAGGCGCCTCCAATCCTGTGCTGGGAGGCGAAGGCAAACCAGAGGAATCCGAGCCCAGGCGGATCCCGCCTCTGAAATCGGATGGGAGATGCTGCTGCCTCCGATGTGACCTGGGAGAGATCCTGCGCTAAACCCCTCTGTGCCTAGGCCAGCGGGGGACTGTCTCCGCTGGCTAGAACCAGCCCCTGGGGTGGCCTCCACCGACCCCAGCTTCCCAGATTGCAGTGGAGGAGAGAGACCCCCGGGGAAAGGGGCTGGGGCCGGGCAGGAAAGGGACTCTGCCCATAGGACCTCAGATCTGGCAGCCCCTGGGAAGCTGCTCCCTTGTTGGGAACAGCTGCCCTCGCTGTGCTCTCAGCCCCTCTCTGGATTTGCTGCTTTTCCCTGTTCTCATGGGTTCCTTGCAAGGCTGGTGTTGGTTTGTGCTTGTCTTAAAGGCCCAGGTCTTCCCATCCGGTGTTTCTCCACTTCTTTGATACCAGGGACTGACCTGCTGTCTCCCTATGCCATGTCAGGGAGCTCCTCAGCTAACACTGTCCATGCCCTGGGAGAGACCCCCAGCTTCCGCTAAAACTCCGCATCCTCCAGCCTTCATCGTCGCATAGAAAAGCTTGACAACATGAAGTGAGTAAAACCCGAAAGCCCCAATACACACAAACAGAATCCCCATCTTATGCTTTTCTTTTTTTGACCAAATGTCCTGTTTTTGGGGCTCCATCTCATGATTTTTGAGTGTTTTGGGCTGTCTGCCCCAAAGCCAAACCTCAGGGGAGAGAGAGGCTGCAGGGGGCCGGGAATAGGCCTCAGTGGGGTGTCCCTTTTTGTCTGTCTGGGCAGAGGCGTTGTCAGGAAGGGGGAGAAAAATAAGCCAGAGGTGCAGGGAAAATCAGAGGGTATCCCCAGGGCTAGTGTATCCCACAACCCTTTAATTCTTGGTTTTCAGAGGTTTACATAGAGGCAATTTGATGGTCTGGAAGTATATGAGGTGGAGCCAGTCAACCTCACCACTGTGTTAACAAAGTTTTATGGGCAGTGACTTCTCCCAGAGGTGACATGGACTAAAACCCTTTCTGAAACCTCCCCAGTCGCCCTTCTCACCCTGGCAGGCTGCACAATAACATCCATATTTTGCTCCAGGTCCTCCCATCTTCCCGAGGGCCAGGGTGGGGAAAGGCCGGTGCAGAGCCAGCTCAGGTAGGGGATTTCTCAGGGAGTTCCTTGGGGGGGGTTGTGCTGCAGGGAATGGAGCAGAAAATACATGCGAGGAGAAAGAGACGGGGACAGGGTGTGACAAACCTGCTGGGACTTGTTCCATCTCGGTTCCATCTGGTTTCTAGGAACAGGTGCCTTGGGAGGGGGCAGAATTTCCCCTCTTTATGGAGCAAAAAACAAAGCCCTGGAGAGAAATGGGGAAACTCACCAGCCTCCCTGTGCTGGAGCTTGAACCCAATAGCCAGAGGCTACTATGAAATATGAAGGGGCACCCACCAGGCAGCCTCAGGGGAGATGTCCCGTCCCCACGCAGTCAGCAGCTAGCAATGGGAAGGATGTTGCGATTCCTAGCAGAGCTCCGTCCTTGTCCCCTGCTTGGCGGCGCCATGTCCTGTGTCAGCCTCTGGCTAGTTGATGTGCGCTAAATGGGCCAGCATTGCCTTCCGCTGGCCTCTGGGCAGGACAAGGAGCTCTCTCTTCCCACACCTGGAAGCCTCCCGGCTGCTCTGAACAGAGTCGGGATGGGATTCTGCTATTCTGGCCCTCCCCGAGCTTCCATTTTATTGGCCCTCCTCCCCTGCGTGTAGTGGGATGGTCACTGGGGCAGCAGGTACTGAGCGGGGGACTCTTGTTGTTTCAGAGGCTGGTGACCTTCGGGGAGGTGGCTGGGCATGTTGCTGAGGGGCAGGGGGCTTTGCTAGACCCTGCTCAGAGAGCCTTCTAGAGAGACGCCGTGCACGAGAATTACCCAACAGAGACCTCGCTGGGTAAGGGATTCCTGTCCTTTTGGTTGTTGGAAGCTGTGGGGTCTCTGATGTGCCTAATCAGGTTCTTCCCTGGTCTCTCAGGTTGTGGGGGTGTGGGCCCCATTGTCCCCTGATCTGGTGAGGGAGAAACTCTCATCTCTATACCTTTTCCAATGGGACAGGGGAACCAGAAACACAATGGAGATGCTAATTAGTATCCATCCCCCCACAATTTACAAGGGGATGGAAGTTTTGCCTTCACCTGTCTGTATTCACTCTCACATACAGAATCCCAATTCCCCTCCCTTCCTGCTACTAGCTCTCTCCGTGGGGTGGGCCCTGGCCTCTGCAGCTTTAGAAACAGGCAGGGGCTTAATATGAGAGTTTGAGTCTGGTTAGCAAGTCCCCCAGAAACTCCTACTGAGGTGCAATATGTCCCCACATAGACATCTGCCTCTCCCATGGGGGCTCAGTGACCACATTCCCACCCGTTCCGATTCCACATCCCCCAGCACGGCATGGGGGCTGGTTAAAATCAGGAACTGTTCTTTGTGACAGATAGTCTACAAATCAATCAATCATCCTGATCTCTCCTGATTTCATTCCGTGGGCAGGATTTCAGATTCCCAAACCTGACGTGATCGTCTGGCTGGAAAGAGGGGAAGAGCCGCAGGTCCCGGATCTCCAGGGCTCTGCAGAGAGGGAAGTGTCAGGAGGCATCTGTGTGGGTGGGGCATCAGTGAAACTGACATAAAGACCATGCACAAGTGGGGGAAAAAGGTTGAGATTTGCACACAGGCTTCGTGAGCTCTCTCAGTTCTGCCCCATTTCTGATGGCCCAGCGGGTGTCATACCTTCATGGCAGACGTGGCTTCCCACCGATCCTGACAGACATCTGGCAATAGCTCCCCACTGATCTCTCTCCCCCTTAGTGTTCAAACAGGATGCGGAGGCAGGATTCATTCCCTTTGTTCTCAACAACCCCAGCAGTTGCTGTTTTGTTTCCCCGGCCCCCGATTTACCATTCCTTTTTCTGAAGTTTTCTTTCTCCCCCGTGCAGGGAACGACTCATGCCTAGATTCTCTGTCCCAGCAGATGATGGGATGGTGTGTGAGAACGAGGAGAGGAATCCCCTGCAGGATGGTCCAGAGCAAGTGGAAGCGCATGGGACATTATCAGGAAGCGCTCAAGGGAATGTTACCCTGAGCCCTGAGCGGGAAGAGGGCTGTGAGATTCAGTGTAGGCCAAGGAGGCCGCAGGGAAATCATCCATCAGGGAAAGGTGGTAAATCCATATATGGTGGGGGAGGTTACAAGGACTTAAAGCAAACCCCAGCCCAGCAGAGAATCCCAGTGGGTGAGAGAAGACACACATGTACGGAGTGTGGGAAAAGCTTCAAACGGAGCTCAAACCTTCTCACTCATTGGAGAATCCACACTGGGGAGAGACCCTACAAATGCTTTGACTGTGGGGAAAGCTTCAATGTGAGCTCCAACCTCATCGCGCACCGGAGACTCCACACGGGAGAGAAACCGTATACATGCCCCGACTGTGGGAAAAACTTCATCGTGAGCTCGCAGCTTACCATACATCAGAGGATCCACACGGGAGAGCGACCCTATAAGTGTCCCGAGTGCGGGAAAAGGTACATCCAGAGCTCAGCCCTGGTTAAGCATCGGAGAACCCACATGACAGAAAAACCCTACAAGTGCCCTGAGTGCACAAAAAGCTTCACTGTGAGCACAGCCCTCATTAGACACCAGAGACTGCACACAGGAGAGCGATCCTGTACGTGTCCTGAGTGCGGAAACAGCTTTGGTGTAAAGTCAGACCTTATCAGACACCAGAGACTGCACACAGGAGAGAGACCTTATAAATGCCTGGAGTGTGGGAAAAGCTACACGCAGAGTTCGGCCCTCATTAGGCATCAGAGGATCCATACGGGAGAAAAGCCTTATAAATGCCCCAGCTGCGGGAAAAGCTTCAGCCAAAGGTCAAATCTTATTAAACACCAGAAAATCCACACGGGAGAAAAACGGTATCGATGCAGTGACTGTGGAAAATGCTTTAGCACCAGTTCAAATCTGGTAACGCATCAGAGACTCCACACTGGAGTGAGATGCTCTTGTTAGGGCTGGCTGAAGGAGACAAAATAGATTTGTCAGTGGCCACCTATTGCTTAACGGACAGGGGTGTTACACGTGTTGTTCTCGCGTTTAACCAGGCAAGACCAGCCAGCCCAAATTATCTGGCCCATGGGAGAACGTGATCTGAATGATGTTGCTTATGAGACGTCCTTTAATGTCTCGGCTGGACTTCTTAAAGCCCGAGAGACATTCTTCAGCTACCGTCTGCTCAATAGATGTAAATAGCCGTCCTCATCTGCGCAGTTTTCATGTGTGAGAAAGCGTCTTAGTAAGAGACGACTGAGATAATTGGTGGAAGTCTGGAGTGATTAGGCCACGGTCCAGCACTCTGTCTTGGTGAGGAGTGGCAAGAAACAGGTCACGGTGAAGACGTGGACACCAGGTTTTATGCACATGTTCCTCAGGATGTCCTGAATATGGCCAGCCTGCAATAGAGCCTCTGATTTGCCAATAGCACCTGGGAGTCTTAGGTCCCTGTTTCTGCTACAAGTGACGTAACACTACACAGCAGGAAGATGTTGCTGGTACAGCTCCAACAGAAAACCCAGGCACTGTTCCAGAGGCTGTCGTGTTGCTTGTGAAATGTTGCTGGGGGGGAGCCATAAATCACTCTCTGACTGAATCGGTAGCATGTTGTATATTGAGTGATAGCAATCACTTTTCTATAATAGCCTGGGATGTTAAGAAGGGGGTAATGTGTGGGCTCCCTTACATGATTTGTGGGCCTCTAGTGGTCTTTCTATACTCCAGAAGCAATCAGAAACCACGCCGAGCAGCGATGTGTGTGTAATCCTGTTTGAATGTATTTAGGGAAATTTCTCCATGCTCAGAGGCTGCCTATCTCCACACAAAACAGCTGTGGGGGGAGAGGGAGGTGGTCCATCCTTAAAACTTTTTAGCTAGGATACTCCCCTGGTTCGTGGGAGGCCCCCTGGTTCCAGTCCTTTCCCTGCCTGATGAGGAGAAGGGATTTGATCAGTGACCTGCCACCCCTGGACAGTAGAGCAGTTCTCACCTTTTCTTTGGCCCAATTGATATTTCGTGATTTAATTAAAAGTGGAACAACTTCAATAGGAGAGGACATCTCCCCCACCCCCAGCAGAATAAATACTCTGAGAGCATGGGGTAGATGCTGTGTGTGTGTGGTGGGTGTTGGGGGTTGTTGTATAAAATATTTTCTGCATTCATAATAAATACAGCATATTGCCTTGTCCCCTGAATAAGATCCTGCTGTTTATTCCATAAGTATAACATTTCCTAGGGCAGCTCTTCTAGAAAAACATCCCATTTTCACTGAAAAATTGCCAGTGATGGAGAATCCACTGTAACCTGAGGTAAATTGTTCCAAGGTCTAATTACTTTCATTGTTAAAATATTATGCCTTACTTCCCGTCTGAATTTATCTAGCTTCAACTTCCAGCCGTTGGATTGTGTTCTACCTTTCTCTACTAGATTGAAAAGCCCACTATTAAACATTTCTTCCCCATGTACATATTTGTTCCCTTTGTCATCAGATCCATGGGATTTCAATTTATGTGACGCTGAACATGTCTTATACCCCTCTGTGTTGTGAATGTCTTTCTTTGTGAAGGTCACCAGTTACAATGCTTAGATATTATTTTTGTTTGCTGGGACATAGAACAAAGTGACACAGGGACTTTCTTCTTTCTTCATGGAGACTTTCATTGCCCTGATCCCTAACTGGGGCCTTTATTCCTGGAATACAATTGACAATAATTCTAGCAAACTGTCATTTCTCTCAATTTTCTCTTTTTTTCCTTTTATCCCTTCTTTCCTTATTTAGTCCCTATAATGTTAGGCTTGCAACGGAACATCCTAAACTGGATTCTGGGCACTGAGTCGAACCCGTGGCTTGTTTGTGACTCTTGCTTTGACTCTTGCAGGGCCATTGTAAGCATATTTAACTATGCTCCATGGGGCAGGGCATGGACATATGGCTGTCAATCTGTGGCAGCATTCTCCTTGCTGCCGGTAAAAGATGTGAACAAGTTCAAAGGTATATGGTAGCCTTTTAGTAGTAACCCAACCATCTGTTCACAGCATTATTTATTCAGTACTTGATTGTTAAACTCAGCTTTACTCAGATGGAAAATATTCTCCATTTCAGGGCACTCACGTTCTCTGCCCTTTGCTTCTTTTCCTTCTCTGTCCTTTTTATGATTCTCTTCTTCATCCCCTCCTCCTTTCTTGCCTGTGAATCACCTTCCCTTCAACCGCTCCCACCCTTCACCCCTCATGGGGAAACTTGGGGGTAGGTAAGACAAATCAGCCTCCTGCAAGAGGTACAGTCGTCTGGAAAGGTTGAGAGCTACTCTGCTAGAGGGATGAGCAGAGCTATCGAGAATCAGCCAGTGCAGGTCTGGTCCCTGGTCTATTGCAGCTCCTGCCACAGCCAGGAAGAGGTTTTGCCACAAGAGGGCTCTGGTGATGGCTAAGGGAGGGGAGGCTGGTCGCTGTTCATTGAGCTTCCTGGGTCAGAGGCTGGTGGCTGCATGATCAGCTGTTCTTCCTCCAGCAGGGTCTGTGCCAGGGCGGGACCGTCCTTAAAGCCCCCTCTGTGCCTAGCTGAGGGGGGGACTTTCTCCGGTGGCTGGAACCAGCCCCTAGGGCAGCCCCGAGCTCTGCCGACATCATGATGAGAGAGACCTGGGGGAATGTGCCTGGGCTTGGAAGGAAAGTGACTCCGCACCCATGGCCCCTCCTCGCCCCATGTCTGCTCCCAGGGGTCTGTGGGTCCCGGAGCTGCTGTCCTCCCGGACACACCCAGGCTCTGCATCCCTTAGCGCCTGCAGGGGCCGATCCAGCTCCAGGAAGGGGCCAGGGACTGTGTGTCCCAGCTGGAGGGGAGCAGGAACCAGATCCCACTCCATGCACCAGCCAGGTTTGCAGCTGTCCTCTGGATGACCTGAAATTTAACATGCAGGGAGTCGCCGTGTGGCTTCGGAGGAATGAGAAATATAGCCATCAGTCTCACCTATGGGAGACTGGATGTCCTGCCTGTGACTGGCTGCTGGCCCTGCGCGCGGATCCGTGGTGCTCGGCGTATAGCTAAGGTCATGGATTCAATGCACCCAGGAGAGGCAGGATGGCTCTCGGCTTCAGGCTCTGGGCTAGGACACCTGGCTTCTATCCCTGGCTCTGCTGTAGACTCCCTGTGTGACCATGGGAAAGTTGCTTGGTCGCTCAATGCCTCAGTTTCCCCATCTATAAAATGTGCATATTAGCACTTCCTTTATCTCATTGCCTGTATTTAGATAGTAAACGCTTTACGGCCAAGGTTCTTTCCCTATGTGTCTGCACAGCCTATAGCTGCTACCATAATGCACCCAATAACTGTGCCCTTCTCTTCCCCAGAGTGCCCCTCTCAGCCTTGGAAATGGCTCTGGTTTCTACAGCTATGTCTACACAGCCCATGGCACCCAGCCGGGCTAGCAGGGCTCACGCTTGCACTCTAAAAACGGCTGTACTGTATAGACAGTGCTTTGAAGCTGCCTAGAAGTGAGGTGGGCTTCAGAACCTGGGCTCCAGCCCAAGGCACAACTCGAAAGCACAGTGCATGTGGCCATTTTTAGAGAGAGACATGAGCGCTGCTAGCCCCCATCTCTCGACCCGGGCTGGGAGGCTCGCTGCTGCAGGCTGTGTAGACAAACAAGGTTACAGAAAGTGAAGTGGATTTACACCAGAAATGTGTCTGACCCACGAAGCCCCCACTGCATGGTGATGGCTTCCCAAATAACACTTCCCTACTTCACAGGGGCGTTGTAAAGATTGTGGGCTGCTCAGATACTCCATTAAAGGGGGCTTTATAAGTACCTAAGTTCTTTAGACAGATTGGTTTTCTCCAAAACCTTTTACCGGAGATCTTCTACAAGACACCTCCTAGCAAATTTTTTATTTTCCACGAACATTTCCCCCTCTGTTCCGATTGGCACAGAACGGGGCCGGGATTCAAAACATGGATTTTTAAATATCCTGTTTTGGTTCCAACAAATAGGGTTTCTGATGGCTAAACCTGTTGTGATCTCCCAGTTGGAACAAGAGAAAGAACCGTGGCTACCAGCTGTCCAGGGATCCAGCCATATAACCTGTAACAAACCATGTCCCACCATCCATCAACATCTAGCCCTGGCATCTCTCGCCACGCTTACCTCTCTGGTACAGCTCTGGCATCTCTCATCTCACCTCACCCCAGCCTTCAGCTCTCTCTGGCCCTCTGGCTTCAGCTCAGAGACCCAGATGGCTCTTCCCTCTATTGCGCTCAGCCTTGAGACCTCTCCAGCTTTCTTTGGCTGTGACTCAGAAATCTTCACTAGGCTTTCCACTGGCTCGGTACTCAGATAATTAATGCCTTCTCTGGACCATTTGTTAACATTATAGACTTTTATCGTGTCCTCTTAGTCATCTAAAGTCAACCAGCTCAACTTTGTTTTTTCAAAATCAGTGCCATTATGCAGAGCATGAAATACTATTCACAACAAGGGTATCAGAAATTGGCCCCTATTAAGTATGACAGATTGGTTGTGGATGGTGCATTTTCATTGGCAGATTAATCCTACAACAATGTCATAGCCACTGGGAGAACATGCAGATTGGATTTTTTGTAAAGCCATTATTAGATTGGTCAGCATGGCTCGTTCCTTTAATTTCATAGTCTGGTGATTCTCAAGTCCCATTTCTTTAAAAATCTGCGGGCCTGATTTCTCCTTGTAGATATCATGTGTTGCCACTTAAACTTGGACAGAGTGAGTCTAAAATGCTACTACTGGAGTCAATGACAGCAAAGAGAAGCAAAGGATTTGCTCCGGTGAGCAAAGAATTCTGATTTGGGCCTCAGGTATTAATGCCAACAACAGGGTCAAGACAGAGAAGGATTAGCTGCACAAAAGGCTGGAGCCTTTTATCCTGAAAAGAAAACAAGAGTCTGCATCTTGACATGGATTTCAATGAGATGGCGGTCACAGGTTGGAGTAAACAAGATCAGAATCAGAGACGATTAGGAAGGGACCTCAGGAGGTATCTAGTCCAGTCCCTTGCTTGAAGCAGGGCCAACCCCAACTAAATCATTCCAGCCAGGGCTTTGTCAAGCCAGGCCTTTAAAACCTGTAAAGATGGAGATTCCACCACCTCCCTAGGTAACCCATTCCAGTGTTTCACCACCCTCCTGGGGAAAAGGTTTTTCTTAATATCAGCCTACAACTCCCGCACTGCAACTTGAAAGCATTGTTCCTTGTTCTGTCATCTACCACCACTGAGAACAGCCTAGCCCCATCCTCCCTGGAACCCCCTTTCAGGTAGTTGAAGGCCACTATCCAATCCCCCCTCGCTCTTCTCTTCTGCAGACTAACTAAACCCAGTTCACTCAGTCTCTCCACATAAATCACGTGCCCCAGATCGCTAATCATTTTCATTGCCCTCTGCTGGATTCTCTCCAATTTGTCCACTTCCTTCCCATGGAATGTGGCTCCGTCTCTTCAGATATTTTCCATCTCACAAAAGGGCTGGGCGGGAGATCCTGAACACATTCAATACACAGTTAACATGCTAGTCAGGTTAGGAAGGGCGAGATGTCTCAGTGGTGAGGGTGCCCATGTTAGACATCAGTCACCTGCGCTCAATTCCCTGCTTGTCTGCCAAGGGTGTAACTTTCAGAAGAGCCCTGTGGACCCTTGAAAGCCTGTCTCTCTCCCCAGCAGAAATAGGCCCACTAGAAGGTGTGGCTGGGTCGCTCAGCTGGGGGATGAGGCTATCCTGGACCCCAGCTGTGTGTGTGGATGCGCAGGGGCCAGCTGGGGACGGGGTGAGGCTCTCCCAGGCTGTGAGGAGCAGATCGCCCCAGGCTCTGGCTCTGGCTGGGAGCTGGGGAAAGCAGGGCTCCGGCTCGGCTACCTCTAGAGGGCTCTGGCTAGAAGGGGAGGCGGCCGAGCTTGGTGTTTCATCGGGCCCGGATACCGGGCTCGGCTTCCGGAGCGAGGGTGGCTGGCTCCTAGGGAGCGCCACCTCCCATTGTGACCCGAGATCCGAGCCGGAGCCGCGCCGGTTTCCCCGTCCGAGGGTTGGCACCCTGCATTAAAGCCCCCGCTGCGCCGCCCGGGGTGGGGACTGTCTCCGGCAGCTGGATCCAGCCCCGATCCCAGCCGGAGCTTGCAGGTGAGGGGAGATCCCGGGCGTGGGGGGAGTGACTCTGGACCCACCGCCCCATCTCTGCTCTGGGGGTCTGCGGGTCCCGGAGCTGCTGCCCCCACGGACACACCGGGGCAGGGATCAGCTGATCCGATTTTATAGGGACAGTCCCGCTATTTGGGGCTTTGTCTTATACAGGTGCCTATCACCCCCACCCCATCCTGATTAGTCACCCTGCCTCCCTCATTGTACCCCCAGCTCCCCTCCCAGTTCTGCCCTGTCCCCTTTCAGTCCCTCTCCCTCCCACGCTAGTACAGACCCTCCTATTTCAGCCCCCTGCTTGTTGACACCCTCCCATAGGCTTCAGAGGGAGCAGAGGGCCCTCCTGGCTGCCTGAAACCCAGCCCCACAGAAACCCAGCCCCACTTCCGCAGGGATCCCAGAAGGGTGGGGAGGATTCCAGCTGAGAGCAGGGCAGGGCCAGCTGGCAGGCATGAGAGCCTCACGCTGGGGAAGCCCTGGCCAGACTGATTTACTGCAGCCTTTCCTGAGCAGATTGGCTTGCCCAAGAACAGGGTGAGGAGCAGAGAGAGGAAAAACCAGCTCTGTTTAGACCCTGTGCAGCTAAGCAAATGTCCCGTCCTTGGGGACGGTGTCTGGGGGAATCGCACAAAAGAGGCAGTTTCTTGCATTCTGCTCTTTGCTAACGTGTGGTTCAGAGACTCTGCCCCAGGCGGGTTTAAAAATGTTTGGGTGGGTTTCCTTGGGAGAGGCCGGGTCTGCATTGTTATGAAGTGACTCCGTTCTCCCAGCAAGGCAGAGACTGTCTAGAGCCGTGATACTCAGATCTCAGTGGTTCAGGACGTAGGGATCGGTGTCACTCAGAAGAGCCACCGTAGTGTGAATTCATTGTTTCGTTTGCTATAGTTTTAGCCAGATGTAAACCGTATGGCAGGGGAAATGTTTCGTTTGTATAGAATTCTTACAGCATATAAGTTGCTAGCTTGGGCCAGGGTAATAATACATAAAATAAAAGCAACCTGATGAAATCACACAGTGGTTTAATATCGTGTGCCGCAAAGAGCCGCAGGAGACACATTGAAGAGCTGCTTGTGGCTCTCAAGCGACAGTCTGAGTATCACCGGTCTGGAGTGTCTGTCTGCAGGGAAAGAGCCTAGAGGGGAACCCAGGCTGTGAAATGGACAACTGCCCCTTCTGAAACCTGCCCCGTCGCCCATCTGAGCCTGAAAGGCTGCGGAATACCATCCGCGTTTCGCTCCAGCTCATCCCAGCCCTTCTGGGGCGTGGAGCAAGTTATGTTCAGCTCGGGGAGGGTATTTTTAGTGAGCTGCTGAAGGAGGAAAGGGACAATCAATGCACAAGGTGGCGGAAGGAAGGAAGGGGGACGAGGGCATGATGCCAAGCCTGCTGCGACTTGTGGGACTCTGGGGTCTGAGTTTTAGGAGTGGGGCCTGTTTGGGAGGGCATGAAAGAAAACCTGTTATACTTGGAACTCAGCCCTTTACTCCGCATGGCAGGGAGGAGGGTTCCGGGGATTCCTCTTAGGGTAGGCGCCACATGCCCCATGTGGCACATGGCCAGGATTCATCACCGAATTTGGTCGTGTGGTTGGATCCTTAGCTTCCCTGGCCCAGGCCAGGTACTGATGGGGAGTGCAACATGAATGCTCAGGGTAGGTCTACACTTAAACACTTCAGTGTAGACGCTCACTACAGGGACAGGAGGAATTCTCCCATCCCACATCCTCAAGAGGCGGGAGACACAGGGGGTTAGGTTCGGTTGGCTTACATACCTCTCTCAAGGGTGTGTATTTTGCACACCTTTGGGGGAGGTAGCTGGACCGGTGTCAGTTTTCAATGTAGACCAGCCCTCCGTGGCCGAGTCCCAGACACGGTACCGGTGATCAGCAGCTGCTGAGAAGGGCCGGCCAAAGAGAAGAAAGCTCAAAGTGAGTCTGGGTGTTGTGGCGTTCATTTGCCTGGGAGCTGGGTCTGGAATTTAGCAGGGGCAAAGGGCCACATCTAACCTGGGGCTTATGGGAACTAGACCCTGGTTGGGTTGCCTGAAGTATTGAGCCCGGGAACCTCTGAGTCTGAAATCGTAAGCCTGAGCGAAAAAGGACCGGGTCTCTCCGTGCAAAGGCTGTTCTCTGAGGGGGCTTGCCATGGCATCACCATCTCTGAGCGCCCCCTTATAGCACAGCCCTGCACCCAGACACTCCACCCGCAGCGTCCCCTTCTCAGGCTCCACCACACAGTCTCGTGTCCAATATTACCCCTGCCTGGGCTGGTTTATTATCCCACACAATACAAAATAGCCCCAAACACAGCCCACTTCCCCCTCACACACAATTCCTTTGATGCAATCCAAAAACACACCTCATCCCCCCAGCTCCTGCACTTTCTGTCACATTTGGGCTTCCTTTGGTCTCTCCCTGATCCACAACGACCATTCCAGCTCCTCTAGCGGGGGGTCCTTTTCAGCTCCTTATCCTCTGCCTAGGAAGGGACAGCATGTTAGTCCCTACACTAGCCTTTTGCCTTCAGCCTTTCCCAGAGAATTCCTGCAACTCCCTGCAGAAAACTGCTCTGTGCATAGGCATCTCTCTGCTGCCCCTCGTGACTCTTTCAGTCTGGTCTCAGTTCTTTCTCGCCTGCCTCTTCCTGATTCTTTCTCCCTATTCCTAGAAAGAGCCGGCCAGCCTTTCTAATGCTCTGCCGTTGAGCAGGGCTCTTCCTTTTCAAAGGGCTTCCCTGGAAGGCAACCTCCTACTTGTGCTGATATAGGCGTGCTGGACCCACTTCTTTTCAAAGGGGCCAGCCACACGGTGCAATGGATGGAGATGGGTGCAGCTGCTGAGATTTGCCACCAAGGCAGCAGGTACTGAGCAGGGGATGTTTGTCTTTACAGCTGCTGGTGACGTTGGAAGAGGTGACCATTTCACCATGGAGCCCTGGGTGATGCTGGATCCGCGTCAGAGAGCCCTGTACCGGGATGTCATGCAGGAAAGCTACGAGACCCTGATGTCCCTGGGTGAGGATCCCTTTTCTTCTCCCCCTTCTCTTCTCTCCAACTAAACCCCCTCCTTCCCCATCTCCATGTAGCTCTCTCCAAGACGGGATGGGGAGGAGAAGAAAGGCAGGGAGCTACAGCCTGGGAAGCTGTATGGAAGGGAGAAGGTCTCATTCCTGTGCAGCGAGAAAGCTGCCCAGGATTCCTTGACACTGATTGAGTTATTAAACATTTCAAGAATCCTAAGAAAATCACCACAGAGAACCATGTCTTGTTGATCTTAAAGGAAAGACTGAGGAGTTGTCACTGGATTAAAGAGCAGCAGGAAATAGACAGGGCCTGACTAAGTAGAAAAGACACAGGGCTAAAATTGGTCAACATTTCTCAAACCAAATGGTTTTTCTTAGAAGTCGGCTTTTCTCCCACTAAAATGATTTCCTCCCCCCAAAGAATTGTCAAAGTTTTTTGGGAAAAAGCCACTTTTTTGGATATTTGTTCTCCCGAAATTAGCATCCAAACCATTCTCAACATTTTTTGTTTCACAAGAAATGGGATTTTGCGGGAAATGAAAAATTTCTGCACATGTTTTGGGGGACATTTATATAAAAAAAAAATTAAAAAAAAGGTGGGACACCTGAAATGAAAAGAACTTTAAAATTTTTGTGTGAATATTGATTTATTTGTTCATTTTTCAACCCGCTCTCTGAGTGGGAGCTGGAGGAAATGGCTGGAAGTGAGGGGAGATGTCTGAAGCCAGGGCAGGGGGATCTGGAGAGATGCAGAGGGGACTGGATGATGGCTGAAATCTTGGAGGAAGGAGAGGAGGACGGACGCCACAAATTCAAAGGCGGAGCTGCCAGAGTGAGGTGGGAGGAGAACGAGGTGGGAACTGCGTCCTGGAATCTCAATTCAGGGACTGTCTGGAGGAAACAGGGTAGGAGCTGTGGCAGGGGAGAGTGCGAGGAGGATGAGTCTGGGGGATAGGCCAGGCGAATTGGTTGCTCGCGAGGCTACTGGAGAGGGAGGAGGCTGGGTTGGGGTGGGAGCTGAGCACAGAAGCCCAGATCCTCAAAGGTGTTCAGGATCTGGGCCACAGAGGGATGGAAGGTGAGGAGAGATGGAAAAAATCTAGCATGGAGGGGAACAGGTCTGCCTGAAGAGGGAGGCAGCAGAGAAAAGAGATGGGGTGGAGGTAAGAAGGACTGAGAGACAAAAGGGTGTGGGATTGCCCAGAGGAATCCAAAGAAACTGAGGTGATGGGCTGAAGATCTGAGGCAAAGGAAAAGAGGCCTAGACCTCGTGTTACTGAGGAGCTCAGACTAGAAGATCATGGGGGTCCCTTCCAGCCTTACGATCCAGGAGGACGGTACCAAACGGGAGCTATGGATGGCCCCTGCTGGATACCGTCACCTGGATGGTCCCACAGATACTAACATCCATCGTAAATGTTTGGACCAGCCCTTTCCCCCCACAGCCCCCATTGCTGTCACACGTCAGCCCCTCACAAACAGCCATGGGTTTTCTCCCTCAGCATTGCAGGAGAGCATCATTCGCTCCGGTTTTATGGACGAGGCCTGGGGTAAAAAGAGTGGGAGAACCGGGAATTAAACCTGGGCCTTCTGACTGACCAGCCAAGTGTCTTAACCCCGTTGCCCCGCTTCGGCTGCTGCGACTGGTCCATAAGGCAGCCCTGTGAATGGCAGCAGATTGAAGTCTGGGTCATTTAGAGATTTAGCCCAAAATCTGCTTTTCAGTGCTAGTCTGCCGCGTTAGGCCGGGGAAAGGGAGGTGTCAGCCGAGTCAGGGAAGAGGACGAAGCAGGAGGATGGCTCAGCCTAGAGCAGAGCCAGGTGCCGGAGTCCAGGTCTTTGTGAACGCCACAGAACGAAGCGTTTTGCGGCTTTCATCCCAAAGGTCTCCGCGCATCTCCCCCTCCCCCCCCAGACCTGCTGGAGCACTGCAGGTTTGTCCTGCATTCACCTCCCAAGCTGTTCCCAGCGGAAGTGCCCTCTGGGTACGCCCGTCCGACGGCTCTCGGCAGATGGGGACTCTGGAGACTTCTAGTGACCTCAAACGAGATTGGGGTTCTACTAAACCTTGCACCACCCTCAAACCTAGCCAGTGGGGATCCCTGAAGAGCTTGTGTTTCACATAGAGAAAGGGTGGGTGGGAAAACAGAGACAATCACTCACCCACGGTCGCCCAGGAAGAGAATCCAGACCTCCTGAATGCAAGCCCAGTGCAGCGTCCACGGGACTGGCTGTGGTTCAGTTCAGCCGCAGGATGAGCTGGGCGGTTCCGGCTAGCTTGCCTTCTCTGCGGCACTAAAATAGTTCAGACTTCAGCCCTGGAAAGTCCTCCTAGATGATAACTGGGCAAGTGGACACAGGGCACGCGACAGGCACGTGGGGAGGTTCAAAAGGTTCTTAGCACCGTTCATTTCTCTGGTGCAGACAAAGCTGCGGAGAGGACAGAACGGAGACGTTCATGGTCTTCTTCTGGGGCTTAGCAGGCTATGAAGACCAGCGGGTGGGAGGATTGGGCGATGGATGGAGTGGAATGACAGTAAACCAGTGCAGAAGAATGCAGAGACTTGGGGCGGTGAGCTTTGAGTCAGCAGAGTTATGGGGAGAAGGAGACCGGAGGAATTAGGGAAGCTGAGAACGGCCGGGGCAAGAGGACAAATTGGGGGATGCGGAATGAGATGAGGCAGGACTTGGTGAGAGAGAGGAGAACGGGGCATCACAGATACCAGGCCAGGAGAGAGGGACTCAGCTGGTGAACAGCTGAGCCAGCGAAGGGCTGGGGAAGAAGAGAGACCCCAAGAAAAGGTAGCACCCAGAGAGGCAGAATCAGAGGGTGAGGCGCTGGAGTAGACGCCTAACGAACCCTGATATCACCTGTTTTTCCCCCATGAGCACTATTTCCGATTTCTAAACCTGACCTGATCTCCTGGATGGAACGAGGGGAGGAGCCATCCGCCAGGGATTTCCAGGGCTGGGAGAATCCCCGAGGAGCCCACGCAGGTGAGCAACTGGGTGAACCAAGCTCCTCCTGCCGGTCCATCTGGGTGAATGGGGCACGAACGACACAGCCGCTGGAGCTCCCTCGCTGTTTCCACATGCTGCTGGCTACAAACCAGACCTTGGTGGGAGGAGGTGGAAGCAGGGAGGGAGCTCCAGGGGCTGTGTCGTTTGCTAGAGTTGGTTGGAATTTGCTCATTCATGTATATATTTTTTTGACGGAGAACCAAAAACCAGGAGCTTTTTGACCACAACAAAACTATTTTTGCAGGAAATCTTCATTTTGGTCCGAATTTCCACTTTTTCAACCAAAAACTGGAAAACCAACATAATCAGCTTTTTAAACAAATGTTTTGCAATAACATTATTGGCTGGTGGGTTCTGGAAAACTGAAGATTTTTCGTGAAAGCTCAAGTTTTGAACAGAAGATGGTTTTTCGAAAACTGAAAATTGAGAGGGAAGGGATTTCACTCTAGATGTAAGGGTCCCTTCTAGCCTTACATTCGGTGACTTCCCTGGCTTCAGGTTCTTACATAGCTTTTTTTAATGGGAAATTAGAAAAGAAAAAAATTTTTTTTTAAATTCCCACAAATCGTAATTGTCACTTTTCAAATAACTCCCGATGATTCTTGTGACAGACGCCAGTCATGGCTTCCCAACTGTCCTGGCTCGTACCTGGCAGCAGCTCCCTTTTCCTGAGTCTCCAGATGGGATGTGAAGGCAGAATAAACCCTTTCCTTTCTCTTCTTTGGGGAAATCCGGGTTCCTTTCTCCCCACGTCCCAGTGCAGGGAGTGATTCATGCCTGGATTCTCTCTCCCTTTATCCCAGCAGCTGATGGTTTGGTGAGCGACAATGAGGAGGATGCTGATGAGGAGGAAGAGGAGGAGGAAGGCCCAGAGGAGCTGGAAGCATGCACGTCTCAGAACCCTGAGTGGGAAAAGAGCGCAGCCTGCTCGGATGGACAGAAGAAAACCCAGACAGGGAAGAAGCATGACAAAGCCACGCAACACGGCCAGGGCCTGAAGAAGCCGAAGGGCACGCTAGCCCAGACTCGCTGTGGCGACTGCAGGAAGAGTTTCCGGTGTGGGGCGGCCGGGGGCCGGCAGCGGTGCCAGCCGGCCAAGGAGCGCGACAAGCCCTTCCGCTGCCAGGACTGCGGCAAAAGCTTCATCTGGGCCTCGCACCTGGAGCGGCATCGGCGCATCCACACGGGCGAGCGCCCCTTCCGCTGCCCCGAGTGCGGGGAGAGCTACAGTCAGAGCTCCCACCTGCTGCAGCACCGCCGCACCCACAGCAGCGACCGGCCCCACAAGTGCGGCGACTGCGGGAAACGCTTCGCTCAGCCGGACGAGCTGGCTGCCCACCAGCAGGGACACGCGGCCGACAAGCCCCACAAGTGCAGCCACTGCGGCAAGGGTTTCATCTGGGCTTCCCACCTGGAGCGGCACCGGCGCATCCACACCGGCGAAAAGCCCTTCAAATGCCCCGAATGCGGCGAGGCCTTCAGCCAGAGCTCCCACCTGGCTAAACACCGGCGCAGCCACACAGGAGAGCGCCCCTATCGCTGCCCCCACTGTGGGAAAAGTTTCTGCCAGAGCTCGGACCTGGCCCGCCACAAGCGGACCCACCTGGGCAAGAAGCCCCTGCGCTGTGGTGACTGTGGGAAGTGCTTCCGGGCCGGCCCGGCTCTGGCCCGGCACCAGCGCTCCCACCGGCGGGAGAGGGCCCACCGCTGCAGCGACTGCGGCAAAGGCTTCGTCTGGGCCTCGCACCTGGAGCGGCACCGGCGGGTCCACACGGGCGAGCGCCCCTTCCCGTGCGCCAGCTGCGGGGAGCGCTTTGCCCAGAAGGCCCACCTGCTTCAGCACCGCAAGACCCACTCGCCCGACCGGCCCTACAAGTGCGGGGACTGCGGCAAACGCTTCGGAGACAGCGCCGCCTTCCTGGCCCACCAGCAAGGCCACGCAGCAGAAAAGAACTACAAGTGCGGCGACTGCGGGAAAGGCTTTACCTGGGTCTCCCACCTGGAGCGGCACCGGCGCATCCACACGGGAGAAAAACCCTTCAAATGCCCCGAATGTGGGGAATCCTTCAGCCAGAGCTCCCACCTCACCAAGCACCAGCGCAGCCACCTGGGCAAGCGGCCCTACAAGTGTAACGAGTGTGGGAAGGCCTTCAGCCTCACTCTCGACCTCATCATCCACCAGCGGACCCACGCAGGAGGCAAACCCTATAAATGCTCCCAGTGCGGGAAAGGATTCACCCGCCAGGCCAACCTCATGAAACACCAGAGGAGCCACGGGGATGAGGATCCCTGAGGGGACACACGCACTGGACTGCAGGGTGGAGGGAGCCGAGCGGGGTTAGGATAAACATGACACATGGAGGCTAACCAGGTGGGGGAACAATATAAACGTGACACATGGAGGCTAACGGGGTGGGGAGGTCATATAAATGTGCCAATTGGAGCTTCCTTTGAGGGTTGCCAATTTTGGTTGGACGTATTCCTGGAGGTTTCGTCACCTGACGTTCTCTTTAATTAAAGATTAATTTTTCATTCCCGGAGACTCCGGGACAATGGCGGAGGGCTGGCAACCCTACAAAAGGCATTTCCAGGCCTCCGGTGGGAGGAGGAATATCTCAGAATATGCGTGGGTCTCCCCTAGAGACAGAGATGTAGACCTACTTACTTCTGACCCTATTTTACAGCACGAGGGGCCAAGGCCTTGAGCCCACAGGGCTTTGCTTCAGTCTCTGTGCCCTGGTTAGGAATTCACACAGCACCAGGGAGAGGAGCTGATTTCTATGAAGAAGGCTTAGTAGATTCCACTTCAGTCGCTCGAAGTATCACATTTATACTGTACCTCGGAACTCTGCTAACCTCTGTCACACTTTCAGTGTCACCTCCCACCCCATTAACCACTTACAGTGTCACCTCCCACCACATTGATCTCAGAGCATCGCACTGATATGGCCACCTCCCATGCTGTTAACCTGCAAACATCACAGTCGCCCTCCCCTCCGAGAGGCAGAGACTGAAACAGAAAGGGAAGTTACTGTCTGATCTCTGCACTGGTGCGAGATGCAGCCAGGAGGGGGAGAACATGGGAGGGGGGAGAGATAGAGCTGGGAAACTGTGGGGCTAGCTCGTGCAGATCAGGCAAGTGAGGCTGAGAACTGTCAACTCGCTGCACTGGGTAAATGTCTGGCTGTCAGGGGACGCCATCGCTGAATTCTAAAAAGCTACAAATGAGTAACGGGAGGAGCAGGGTGGTGGTGCCCCGATTCCTGAAAGGATGAGAAGAAAGCTGAAGAAGTCAAGTGGCCCCAGTGTCCTGTGTGGGGATAATGGAAATTTAAAGACTCTGCTGCACTCGTACCCCTCTCCCTGCAGTATACACAGGATGGCCCAGATCCTCAAAGATATTTATGCCTTTCGTTTCAATGGAAGTTAGGATTCTAAATGCCATTGAGGTTCTGGGCTGACGTCCACAGGGTGAGAGAAGCGTCCGCTGTGACTGGAGGTGCAGATGCTGCTATGATCTGCCCGTGCCTGTGAGAGCTGCTGCCAGTAGAGGAAGGATTCACGCCAGGCAGGCAGTAACCACAGCAGCACGTTCTTGAACTCCAGTGGAACTGAGCTCCCTGATTTGGAATCCGTTCCTTTTGTCACCAGATCCCAGCGTGTCTCCCCCGAGGTGTGTCCGCTCCCAACCCCTGTAGAAATGTCCGTCTGACACTCTCTGGGAGCTGGGATCCGTTTGCAGCCATGTGCTTGGTTTTTTTTTTTGGAGTGCATCCTACCGAGTTTAGTTCTCCACCACCGAGTCGTATACAATGGTTTATTTGTGACTTTTCTTGCTTTCCATTGGAGGCAAATAAAATTGAATGTAGTTTACCAGCCTTACAGATTCCAGGATATTTGGCATGATTAGAAATATGCCTTTAAATCCAGCAAGGTGCTCTTTGGAATAGTTTATTGAATTTGAACAAGAGTATTTTTAAGCAGGCAAAATCTAATAGGTACTATTAATTCAGGGCTGGTTTAGACAAACCCTACCAAAAAATGAGACTCCACTGTTCAAGCTTCTCCTCTAGGGGGTAATGAGAGACCAAAGTGGCATAGTGCCCTGCTGGAAGGCACTCAGATACTCCAATGATGAGTACAGTATAAGAATCTATGTAGAAAAGAACAGCTTTTGAGTGTCCAACTTGAGACACCATAAAGGTGTTTAATTTTCAGAAGGGGTAGAATTTGGCACTTTCCAAAAATCAGGCCCCTTTCAGGTGTCTTGTGATGGGCACCCAAACTCCCTAGTCACCTTTGGAAAACCTTGGCCCAGTTTTCAATTTCCTCCCTTTGCTGGCAAACTCCCAAAATTAAAATATCCCCCAGTCTCAAATTTTTCAGGCACACTTTTAGCAGATGGGGAAAAATATTTACAGAAAATGCCAGAGGCCTGGCGAAGTTTCGCTGGTTTAATGAAGGTCTGGTCTACATATGGCTTAATTACTACGGTTGGGGTGTGATTTTTCCTCATGCACTAATTGCACTGGTACAACCCTGTGTGTGGCCTCAATTATATTAATATAACAGTGCCTTATACTGGTGTCATTTAGGTCTGGTCTACAATACGTAGGTAGCTGGTAGCTGATTTACCTTGCCCCGGCAAATGGCCAGGTGCAAACTATGGTGCTGCAACTGGTTTCAAAGCAAAGTAAGGCGGTTTACACCCATTCGGCAATGTTAGGTGTGGACGTGAGCAAAGGGAAGTTGACGTGGCTTAGGTCACTGTAGAAGGGTGCGACGTAGCCCGGGTCTAAATGGGCTTTTAAAGCAAATGAAGTGAAACCAGGACCACATCTGGCTGTGTAGACACAGGCTAAGTAAGGCTGCATCTTTTAGGCTCCCGCTTTGAAAGACTTCTAATAAGAGGAATCAGGTGGGGCCGGGAGGGGGGCAGTTGCAGGATTATGGGGTTGTTTTTATTGGGGTGTTGCTTATTTGAGCTTTAAGGGGAGTTTTGAGCTGCCCCTTCCCTCCAAGAGCGGACTACAATCCCCATCATGCTCCACGCCACTCCGCCAATCAGGGGGGAACACCTGTGCAGGTGGCGGTGCACGCGTAGGTGCCAGTGGGCGCAGGAACCAAGAGAGAGACCAGGCCGCTCAGGGACCAGCGGATGCCCGGGGGAGAAGCCAGTGGCTGCTGGCTGGGGACGAGGGTGTGGCCTGGCACAGATCGAATTTGAGAGAGCCCGGGAGGGGGGCGGGGAGTTTGCTGGGTGTGCGCTCCCGCGCTGTCTGCAGGCGGGAGCAATGTGCACGCGTGCACGGGCTGCAAGGTCCAGCAGGGAGCCCAGGATCCCTTTCCAAAGCGGTTTCACGCTGCCCTGGCGCTGGATCTACCCCGTCTTCGGAACTGAAGCAGCCACCCACCAGCTCCTGGAATGGGCGGGGGGCAGAGGGGAGAAGGAGGGAAGCGATGAAACCTGGGGGCGTGTAGTGCCAAAAAAATCTGCCCGGCAGAGTTTGTGACCCGTCTCTGTTTCTGGCACGTAAGAGGCCCAGGGTCGAAACCTGCGACTCCCACCCCACCAGTTTCTGTCTCATCTCTCTTTCTGGCACACAAGATGCCTGATGCCAAAACCAGACACAACCTGTGACCCCCACGGTACCGCCAGCTTCTGCAGATTCCTGTGAGAGGGGAAACAAACAAGCTCCCCCCCCATCCCCCCGGCCCACACACACAGACACACACGCAATTTTTGCAAACAGGGCAGGTCACAGGGGGCTCATCCCAGCGGGGTCACTGTTACCTCCTCTGCCCCTCCCTGGGCTGGGTTTTTGCCTCTGCCACAGGTTGGCAGCGCCCCCCCCCGGACTAACACCGGCTCATACCCCCCACCTTCCTTATTTTGCTCTTCAGCCCCTCTTCTGCCCCCGCCTCCATCGGCTTAACACCCCAGGCTAGTAAAATTCTGTCCCCTGATCAGATCTTGCCCATCCCCACCTCCAATTTGCCCCCTTTGCCCTTTTTAGCCCTTCAAAGGAGTGGGCAACGGAGTCTGACTCCGAGCAAGGGCAGGGTGAAGACAGGCCCAGCCCTGCACTGGCAGCTGCTGGGGCTTTCCTCCCAGAGCGAGGGGGTCACAGACGAGGGGGCAAGGCAGAATGAGATGCTGGCTGAGGGCCAGGTGAGCCCTTGCGCCCAGGCCTGGAGAGGGGAACCACAGCAGGCACATCTCCCCCTATGGGGCTTGGGAAGCTGCTTCTGGCAGGGAAATAGCATGTGGACGCCCCTCCACTCCATGCGCCTGGGCTCCTTGCAGTGTGTAGCTGTGGGAAGGAGATGGGGGATGAAGCCAGCTGCTGCGTGTGAGTCCCACTCCTCTACCCTGAGCTCCCAATCATATTGTGATGGTTAGGATATTGCATACAGTCACTGCACTCCCTCTCCCCCAACCAACCACATTTTAGTGCCAGCTACTGGGGGGAAATTAAGCTCCTTGAAAGGGGGCTGTGGGCAGGGAGCTTTCTAGCTCCCTCATCTGACACACTTTTCTGTCATGTTCCAGTTAAGCCATCCTTAGACGCCATTTTGAGGCCAAGCCACTGAGGAACATGTCAACGAAATGGGGAAAATATAGGAAAAAATACCAAAAGGCGTGGGAAAAAGAAAAGGGGTTGAAAGATTAGCTGAACACGTGGTCGGGAACAACAGCAAAGCTTTATGCAAATTTTCCAAGGCCCAGATTCGTGCATGTCATGCAGATCTTCTGCAACACGCAGGGACTGTCAAACACAATGAATGCAATGCCATTTTCTTCTGTGCGCCTGACAGACATTGGAGTTTCAGTAGCCAAGCATTTGACCACAATGACGCAACAAGAGGAGCTAAAACTGAGTGCCTGCCACCTCAGGGAACTGAAAGTCTGCATCACCCAAAACATACCACATTAATATCCAGTGTTATTGCGCCCTGCATATTCTCTGACCTCATCAAAGACATTGGTGAGTGTCAGTCATCACTGGTTAGAAATGAGAGCACAGACGTTGCTGCAGTAAAGCAGCGTTGCATTGTAGAGCGCTCCTTCAGCATCTCCTTAAAATTGTGTCTACATTTTTGGGATTAGTCAATTCAGAAGGCAGAAGCAATTGCTACAGCACTGAATCAGTTTCCTGAGAGTGTTGGTGTGGATTTCAGCAGGTGGATTGGGACTGGGACTGATGGCTGTGGTGTCACGGTTGGGAAGAAAAATTCTGTCTACCCACATCTCCAAAGGAAACAGAATATCAGTCTGATCCAATGTGTATGCCACTCAATCCAGCTGCATGCCAGTAAAGCTGTAGAAACACTGCCATGCAATCTAGAGCGTTGTCTCACATTCCTACAACTGGTTTTCTCAGAGCTCCCCGAGACATTGTGAACATGCAAAGATTTATCACCTGATTAATCGTGGTAACAGGCCACTGAATCTTGTTTAGCTACCAGCCAGTAGATGATGGCTCTTCAGCCACAATTGTGTGTGCATATTGGATCAGTGGGACGAGTTCAAATTGCATTTCAAACTGAACAAAGACAACGATGCTATGAAGGAGAAATTCTGTATCAGATGTATTGTGACCCTGTCAAACTGGATTTACATTTTCTAACACCAATTCTGCAGGAATTTGCCAGAATCAAGAAAATGTTCCAACGTGAGTCTGCTGGTAAATGCCTTCAAAATGCTGGACTCGCCTCCTGGCTTTCTTTCGTTCCTGTATATCAAGAGTGTTTTCAGAAAGGATCCCTTTATCTGATGGTAAATGCATTGCAGTCAATTTGAGCAACCCAGCCAGCCACTCTGTGTGATGTTAATTTTGGCGTACTGTTTACTGTTGCTCTAGGAGATGCAAAGCTTGACAATGCTGTTGAAGCTAATGGAAAGAATTCATGCCGAGACTTCCTTCTTGAAACTGCTAAACAAGTACAGGCAAGACTTCCAGCAAATATTACTATGTGGCAATCTATGTCAGCCTTCAGTCTGTCAGTTATGTGCTCTCAGAGGAAACCTCAACTAGCGACTCTCTAGGCGGAACATTTTCAAAGGTGACAAGGGGGCCTTGGATGCACAATATCAACTTCTGGGAATGGAAGATCACAAATGACAAAAACGCAGAGCAGTTCTGGGTGGAAGTACACAATTTTGAAGACCGGAGCAGTGAACGGTGCTTTAAAGAGCTAGCCCTGTTTGCGATTTCTCGACTTGCCATGCCTCTGAGTAATGCTGATGTGGAACGACAGTTATGAACAAGCTACGGAAAAGGATGGGTCGGGGGGCTCTGAACAGTATTCTGCGTGTCCGCTAGGGGTTGAGAAGACTGTGGAGTTGCTGTAAGGATTTTGTCCCCCATCGGGATATGCTTCAATGGTCCAAGGCAGGAAGGTAACACAGTGAGGCAAAAGAGACCCGGAGGATGAGAGATCAACGAGGACCTTTTTTAATAATAAATTTGCGTGCGCTTTGGTTCATATTTTTAAAGCGTCACTTAACGTTGTATGCAGCAAAACCAGAACTACTAAAATTGTGGCATTTGTATAAACACGGATGTTTATACAAATGCCGCAGCGTTAGCAGCTTGGCTTGTCTGGGGCCTGTTTTGAATGGGGTTGGGTTTGTTTTGAAAGGCAGTGCCACTTTTCTTGGGAGAAGTAGCAACAGCTGTCTTCAGCCAAGTGGAGATCTTGCCTGGGCTGGGGCCTCGCCCATCCAATCAAAGGATTCCTGTTCTGAGTCACAGTGGCGGGCAGCAGCACGCAGGGGACCGACCCAGAATCTCCTGTCGAGCTGTAGCAGTGTCAGGCTCTCTGCAAACTCAGGCACACATCATCACAGGCGTTACACTCCGGTCACATCATGAAGCTTTTCTGAACAACCACCCCGTCTAGGAACCTGATTATTACTAAAAGAAAACCCAGTAGAGGAGTTGGGGCTTATAGTACTAAAGGGTAAAAATTTCAAAAATTACTTACGGGAGGCAGGAGTCTAAACCCCATTTTCAAAAGGGACACAGACATGTTAGCACCTAAGCGCACAGGGAGCGGCCAGCTGGGGGTCTCCTGCTGTTGAGCTGTGGGATTAGAACGTATCAGGCAAATTGACACCTCTTGTCCATCAGCAGCCTTGGGGTATGTTTGTGTGTGGCGTAGGGGGGAAAGTCTTCTCAGAGGTGGACAAAAGGGGGCTCTGGCCTCCCAGCTCCAGGCTGTGCTGGGCACCCAGTCGAAATGGCCTTAGGATGAAATCGAGACACTACGTAACCACGGGACCAATCCCGCCCTATTCCTTTGCAGCTGAAATCTCTCTTGGGCACCTAATTCTTTGTACCCAGTTTTGCACAGCCCAAGGGCAGCTGTGCACAGCAGCTGGCGAGGGGCAGGGCTAGGCAGCAAAGTGGGCATGTGGAAACAGAGGTTGATGAGCAAAATCGGAGGCAGAGTAGCAGCACCTTTGAAAATCGAACCAGTTGTGTCCAGAGAGAGGCACTAAATAGACCCAGAACCACACTGCACAGAGTAACACAGACACCTCCGAGCACCGCACAAACACCACACCACTAAGTATGGGCCATCCATTTTGGCGCCACTGTAAACCCAGTACTGACCAGAAGACAGAAAATACAGGACAATTTGCCAGGTTTTCAGATCTGGTTTAAGAAAAAGTCAGGACACCTGCGAGGGGGTTTAAATATGGGCCTGTCCCATTAAAACAGGCCCCCACCATAACCAGGCTCCAGGGAATGATCCCTTCAGTGTGCTAGGCTCCAAGGACCCACACAGGCAGGCCCCCAGCCCCCGAAACTGAGCCTTCGGCCACAGCCCTCCCTGTTTCTCTCTGCACAGCAAATCCAGCTGAGCCAAACACCTGTGGGAGGCTTCTACAGCACCATGCTCTCCAGGAACACCTGCAGAGTTGCAAGCAGCCTTTTCAGTACAAGGGAATAATTTATTAGACACCTGGCACACAGGACGTGAACGGCCTCAGGGCAGCAGAGAGGCAGAAATCATGCCCTGGTCCACCCTGGCTGAGCACGTGTCATCAGCCAAGTAGTGAGGGACTCCTTCCCTGGCTGTCAGTTTTCTGCCCAGCTCACGGCTCCTGAGTCCCTCTAATCCTTGTGGAGAACAGTGGGATCTCTCGGTCTTCCTGGATCTTCAGTTGATCTGGATCAACACACCACACACCCCTCTCCTGTGCTGTTCCAGGTGCAGTGTTAACCCCTTTTGCACCTACTGGGTAGCCATGCACCACACAGAGGGAAACCAAGGCACATCTAGGATTCATAAAAATATTACAGAAAATTCCCACGCCCTCCTTTGTAAAATGCTTTGAGGTCGGCAGATGAAAAGCGCTAAGAGTCTCACCTGACAGATGCAGGACAGACAAAACACACTTCCTTCTGTCTCTCAACACACTCCCATCCACATTCCCCCCCTCCACCCTCCCGTCGTCTCCACCATGCAACCGACTCCCCTTCTTTAAGATGAAGGACGCCAGCCACGTTGTGTTTTGCTAAACTACATTCTACTTTATTACCCTCTAATCCAAAGCAAGGAATTCAAAAGTTAAACCCCCATTCCACCTCTGTGCCCACAGCCCAACTCCACCCTCATGCTTTTCCCCACCCATCTCAGCCAATCGCTTTCCCAGGGCCCACCTGCCCTAGCAATAAACCAGCCGTTTTATTAGCAGGGGAGAGGAAAGACCAGGCTCATCCCCGAGACAAACAGCTTGAGACAGTGACAAAAACCAATGACTGGGTCTGGAGAATCCAAGTCCAAGGAGTCACCAACTGTGGTTACTAGGAACTGCAGCGTTAGCCCCTTCTCTGCCAGCAGCTGCTCTCCCATGACGTGGCAGTTCCCGCAGGTGAGCTGTCCGGGTTCCTGACTCCCTGTGGCCACAGCGATGGAGTCCGCTTGGCCTGGCCAGGCCTGTTGACTTCCCCAGCTTCCTTCTCTGCCCAGCCTCTTCCTCCCAGGAACCGGCAGACGCCCCCTCTCCCATGCTGCTCCCTCCTCTTGAGAGTCATTCGCAGGCCATTAGGATTCAAGACACTTCTCCCTGAGTGCAGGGCGTTTCCTCTCTGTCCTGGCACAGCGAGTTCAGTTCTCAGCTGGCTGGCTCTCAAAAGCACATGCTGCAGTTGCCCAGCCCTGTTACCTGCAACTTCCCCCCTTTTCTATTTCACACCAGTGCAGAGATCAGGCATGAGCTTTCTTCCCCAGTTCAGTCTGTCTCCATCTGTAGCTGTGACAATCGCTATTTAACCAGCTGGCCCAATTGCGCGTGGAGAGGCCAGAGGGGATTTTTGCTATTGACTCCCACGCAGGGATCATCGGACCCAGCGTTAGCACAACCCAAAATAAACATGGAAAATTTATTAACTCAGCCTTTCGAACCGTCATTTGTCGTGTGTGGGATGTGTCACCCAGAATCTAATGGGAACAAGATGGAGGTGCCCCGAGGCAACAGAAAGCAAGGACAGCGTAGATGTGACATCCCAGGATGAACGGAAAGGAGGGAGAACTCGATAAATGCGCCCCCACCAGCCCCCCAGACTAAAGGAAAGGGGGCACCATATAAATGTGACACCCAAAAGCTAAAGCTAATGACATAGGGTTCCCTCTGCCCACAAGGCCTCTTTCAAAGGAGGGGGCTGGAAATCAGATGCTGCTGCTGTGTGAATTCATCCCCCTAGCACAGAGAGCAAGGCAGAGTGCTGCACATTGCCTTTCAGGTCCTGAAAGAGGGTCAGGACCCATGGAGTAGGGTTTGTGCATCTGTGGCTGTAGGGCCAAATTTTCTACCTTTGCTGGGGACTGGGTCACAGGCCCCCTTTCAATGGCCCCTGGAGGTCCCAGGCAGGTCCATGTGGGATGAGGAGGCACTGATCTGCCTATAACCAGAGATTCCCAGCCACAGAGGCCCTTCGCAGCGCTCGTTTCTACAGCTGCCTCCAGCAGCAGGGAGTCTCACAGGTGAACCGTGCACTGCTCTAAAGCCAGTCCTCTGCTCCAGGGCCAGATCCCCCTTCACCCGCTCTCTCTCCCTCATTCGGGTTGTCTCTCCCTGCAAGCTCCATCTGCTTCCTTTCCCTTCCCTCTGCTTCCCATCCCACACCCTGAACCCTCAGTCCCCCCCACCCCCTCGCTTCTCTTCCCACCCTCCCCCAATGGCTGCTGCCCTCTCTGGTTCCTACACCCCAATCCCCACATTCCCCTCCCCAGCTCTCATCCTCATTGCCGCCTGGTATGGGGGGAAGGAGGGGGAACCCCCCTGGCCCTATGACATTCTGGGGGGGTCTCAGCTACAAGGCAGCACAAGGGCTATTTTTCTGCATCCGCAGTGGATCACGCTGCTGGTGCGAGGGGCAAATTATCACCCCCCCCTCACCTGCCGAGAAGCCCCTGGCTGGGAGAGAGCACGCCAGTCACCCATGCATCCCCCTCCAGGGTAGGTTCCTGGCTCTCTCCAAAGCCAGGGGCTCCCTCTCCCCACACTTTCCTCCCCCCACCCTCAGCTCAGCCATGTTAGGAGCTGGGACGAGGTTGCTGGGTCCAGCTCTCCGGAGGGGCACCGGCAGCCCGGCTGGACTCCCCTTCCCCCGGCCCCCATGTGCCGGGAGCCGAGAGGGACTTTGTGGCCCAGGCCCGGGGGGAGGTGGTCGGAGAGGAGGAAGGGACGGGGCACTGGAAGGGGGAGGTGGGATCCTCAGCCCAGGCGTCAGGCGGGGGTGTCGTGGCCCCGCTCCTCCTCTCCGCCTCCCACCAGGCTGGCGGCAGCAGGGAGAGGGGGCTCTCGGTGCCGGCAGCGTGGAGTCTCTGGTGGGCCGCCAGGGCGGCACTGAGGCTGAAGGCTTTGCCGCAGTCGGGACAGGTGTGCCGTTTCTCCCCGCGGGCGGCGGGCTGGGCGTGGGCCCGCTGGTGCCGGTTGCGGTGGGAGCTGCGGCCGAAGCGTTTGCCGCAGTGGGCGCAGGGGAAGGGTTTTTCCCCAGTGTGGGTGAGCCGGTGGCGGTCGTAGTGCGAGCTCCAGGCGAAGCCTTTGCCGCAGACGCCGCACTGGTAAGGCTTCTCGCCCCGGTGCAGCCGCCGGTGCCGCTCCAGGGCGGCGGCGGCTGTGAAGCCTTTGCCGCACTCGGGGCACTGGTGAGGCCGCCCCTCCCGGGCGGCGTGGGTGCGCCGGTGAGCCAGCAGGGTGGAGCTGACGGCGAAGCTCTTGCCGCAGTCACCACAGCGGTAGGGCCGCTCCCCGGTGTGGATGCGCCGGTGCCGCTCCAGGTGGGAGCTGACAGCGAAGGCCCGCCCACACTCCCCGCACCGGTAGGGCTTCTCTCCCGTGTGGATGCGCCGGTGACGCTCCAGGTGCGAGACCCAGCCGAAGCTCTTCCCGCAGGCCCCGCACGGGTATGGCTTGCCAGCGTCGCCGGCCTCACGGGCCGGGGTTGGACCCTCGGCGGGCTTTTCCCGGGCGTGGGTGCGCCGGTGTTTGGCTAGGGCCGAGCCCCAGCGGAAACGGCGCCCGCAGTCCGCGCAGGCGTAGGGACGCTCGCCCGTGTGCACCCGCTGGTGCTTGAGCAGGTTTGAGCTCTGGCTAAAACATTTGCCGCATTGGTGGCAGCGGTGGGGCCGCTCGGGGCCAACCTCCTCCACCTGGCCGGGCCCCGCCCCGCCCTCCTGGGTCTGCGTCCCCTTGTGCTTGAAGCGCTGCGGATCCGTCTGGTGGTTCAGGCGCTTGCCGCAGTCAGCGCACTTCTGAGGCGGCGGCGGGGCTTCCTCCTCGGCTTCCTCCTCTTCCTCCGCGGCCGCCGCGTGGGTGCGCATGTGGCGGTCCAGGTGGGAGCTCCACGCAAAGGCCCGGCCGCACTCCCCGCACTGGAAGGGCTTCTCACCCGTGTGGATACGCTGGTGCCGCTCCAGGTGGGAGCTCCAGGCAAAGGCCTTGCCGCAGACGCCGCACTCGTACGGCTTGCCTCCCAGGTGGCTCTTCTGGTGCCGCTCGAGGGCGCTGGGGTCGGCAAAGCTCTTCCCGCACTGCGGGCAGCGGTTGGGCTTCTCGCCCCCCGGCGCGTGGGTGCGCTGGTGGGTCAGTAGCGAGGAGCTGACGCTGAAGCGGCGCCCGCAGTCGGGGCAGGCGTAGGGGCGCTCCCCGGTGTGCACCCGCCGGTGGATGGTCAGGTCCGAGCGCTGGATGAAGGTCTTGCCGCAGTCGGGGCACTCGTGGGGCCTCTCGCCCGTGTGGATCTTCTGGTGCTTGGCCAGCGCCGACTTGTGGCTGAAAGTCTTGCCGCACTCAGCGCAGGTGTTGGGGCTCTCCCCGCTGTTAGCTGGGGGCTTCTCCCCCGCCTCCGGGCTCTGGGGAGCCTTCGCCGCGCTCTCGGCTTTTCCCGGTGCTGGCTCCTCCGAGCTCGCTTGCTGAGGAGTCTCTTCCTCTTTCCCGCTTGCTGCCCCGTCTGCTGCTGGGGGAGAGAGATCCAGACACGTGCGTCATTCCCCGCATCAGAAGCGGGAGGTGGGGGCTGGCAGAACAACCCACGACAACTGCTGGGGAGAGCGAATGGCCAGCAGCCTAATCCCCCCCAAATCTGACCCCAAAGGAAGGGACCAATTCTTCCTCTGCATCCCATCTGAACACTCCCGGGGAGGATGGTTCTACCAGGGGTCGCTCAGGGTGGCTGGGAAGTCGTGTGTCATGTCTGCCATGAGGATACCACACTGGCAGGGGAGGAGCCTGACCTGGGTGAAAGAAGGCCAGAGCTGGGGGAGATCTCGATGGGGAGGACAGGATGTGTTGCAGGGATCCCAGCGGTTCTTCTCCTTCCTGGACAAACTCACCTGGCCGGGCACCTCTGGGCATGTGAAGATCCAGGGCTGCCGGCTCATCCCCTCGGTCCAGCCGGGAAAGCAGGTCGGGCTTGGAAATTGGAAATTCTGCGTGGGGACAGAGTGGGTGACAAAACAAGATCAGAGCGGGTTGGACGCTGGGCCCCCCATCTCCCTCAGTGGCCCTGTGGTCCCGTCCCCCCCCAATTCTCACCCCAAAGCTCCTTGCAGGAGCCAGCTCCCCTCTGCCGCCTTCCCTGCTAACTCTTGGGGGTCTGTTCTCTCCACTCCTGGACATATCCTCCTCAGAGCAGGGACCCACCTCCTCAGAGCAGGGACCCACCTCCTCCTCCCCCAGACCCATCTAGGACCTGGTCTGTCTTGTCTTGCTGGCTTCTGCAGCCTTGTCTTTGGTGGACCCTTTTCCTCCGTCTCTGTCTCCCTCTGCTACCACCTTCCCCTGGGGCATCCTATCCCACTCCCATGGCTTCATTCACCCCCTTCTCCACTACATCCTTGAGCTCTAGGGTATGGGGGGAGCAGGACGCAGATCCCTGGAAATCTAAGGGTGCAAAGGAAAATCCCAACGGAGAAGAGGAAGCAATGCCTTACCGAGGGCCATCAGGGTCTCATAGCTCTCCTGCATGACATCCCTGTACAGGGCCCTCTGCCGGGGGTCCAGCAGGACGTACTGCTCCATGGTGGGACGCAGCAACTGCTTCTTCCACCGGCGCTGGCCTCTGCAAAAACAATCATGCCCCGCTCAGCCCCTGCTGCAATCCCAGCAACGCAGGAACCGCAGAGTCTGGCTGCCCTCCGCCTCCTGGGGTGGGTTGTACTTCCTGTCTCCCCGCTTTTTAGAATCCCTCGTTCAGACCCGCTGCGTCTCGGTTTTGCCCCTGCCTCTTGGGAGCTGCCAGTAAAGGCTGCCGCATCAGACGCATGGTTAGTAAGTGACAGTTTCAGAGCTGATCTAAATGGACCCCACTGGTGCTACTCTGATTTACAGCTGCTGTCGGTCTGGCCCTGCGGGAATCCGAACTTTTTTGGAGGCTGTCCTGAGACTGTAGAATAAACTCTCAGAAACTAAAGGACCCTCACAAACTTCAGCACCTTCTGCTCCCAGCGTGAAGCACATTTTTTGATCTGCTTTCTCTGACAAACATCGCAACAGAGGGGTGTGCTCAAACACTACAATAAGACGTAAGTGCCCAAGTTAGACACGTAACCAAGAAGAGCAGTGCAGGCTATGGGAGATTCCATTTCACAAAAGGTTTTGTGATTTCTAAATTCATCGTCGTTTGGAGTTGGCCTGAAAACTGGAAATGTCTAAATTCTCTGGGAAGGAAAATGCCAAAAAAAAACCAAAACCCCCAAAAACGTTTCAGGTCATTCAAACTGTTTTGTTTTGACTTTTTCCTCTTTCCTTCTTTCGCATTATATTACAGCACCTCACCCACACACTTTAAAAAATGCAAAACAAGTCATTTCAAAATACAGCCACCAAAACAGTTTGTTGCAAAAAATGTTGTCGAAACCTCCCCCGCTTCCCTGCCCAGAAACAAAATTCCAGTAAAATCACCCTGATTTTGACAGAACCGCAGATGCCGACAGCACGAGGTTTTCCATCCAAGTGCCTCCAACCGGCTCGAGAACTAAGTTCTAGATGAAGTTTTCAGAAACCAGCAAGGAGATTGGAACACCCAATTCCTATTCATTTTAATGGGACAGGGGCTGGGAGCCAGAGGCTGGGAGCAGGGGAAATGGCAGGGAAGGGGGAGTCTGGAGTCTCATGATACTGTCTTGCAGGGGGGAAGAGCAGGTGTCCCATCTGTGCTACATTCCAAGCCAAAAACAGATCTGGCCAAGGATGAGAATGGAAGAGATCAGATCCCTCTCATCTACTGGGGACATTTGATCTCTCACCCTCTCTTGGCTTAGAGGTGGAAGGATAAAAATTTGAAGCACAGAGAAAGATTATCCCCATTCCTGAGTGGGGAATCAAACCAGCAACCTCCAGACCTAACAGCATGAGCCTCAGGAAAGAGACACACTAGCTGCACCCCACCATGAAGAACCCACAAATCTCTCTGTGTTTCCATAACTAGAGGGAACAGAGCCACAGTAAGCATACATTATATAGGTGTGCACAGGGGGAGGGATGGGACTTTTAGCGGAAAAGGGGAGAATAATATGTTAAAATATTGGGGAGTTATTTTCTTTCTGGTTTCCAAGCCTTTGGGAGCCAAGTTTTCAAACTTTTCTACAATTTAGGGGGCTAGAAACTCATTGTTGTATTCTTGGGATTTTATCTTATGGTGTTCAGTGCTGGAAATTCAGAGAAAAAGGGCTGGGTTCAACTTTTTACATAAGTTCAGTCCCAAAACTGAGATTTGCAAGCAATATACAAAAAGAGAGTCCTCTTTCACCACCATATGCTATTCAAGTCTCCATTTTGCCTGTCCCCAATGAAATGGCCTTAGCCCGTTGGCTAAATTTCAGCCCCTGTGGTCACCAACTTTGAGTAACAACAGGTCCTTTATGCCCAATAGTTCAGGGTACAAGGGTTCCCACAGCCTTGTGGAACAGCCACACACAAAGAAGGGACAGTAGCACAATTTGAACACAGAACCTTCCCCAGCAAAGCACACATTTGCGCCTCTTGAGTCAGAGGAGGAACTGCAGAGGCTGGTGACAGTAATTATTCTCAAAGAGGGCAAGACGCCGAGGGCAATGTGACACACACACTTTGCAAAGGGTCAAAATAAAACCCTCACCTCCACTGCCTGAATCTTTGGGTGAAATCCTATGCAGGAAGGATGACTAGTCACCTCAGAGATCCCTTCTGGCAATACTGTCTAGATCTTGAAGTGAGTTACAATTACCCCTGGGGTGGATCATTTACACCCCCGCACGGTGGGTGCGAAAGTCGACCAGATCAGAACATTGGAGCTTTGCATTTGCTTCGGACGAGAGCGGCTGGGCTGCACAAAGGGCGAGGCAGGTAGAGAACCACACCCAAGGATTTTGGAAGGGCAGGGTGGTGTCAAGGTGGGGAAAGAGGCAAAAGCCTAGGGAAAGGAGAAGATTTAGAGCGCTGTTCTGCCCCAAGCAGGGACCCAATGGAAATGGTGTTGAGACGAGTTCTGAATTCATGGTGTTGTGTATCCCTGATTTCCTTTTGCCAGTCTGCAAGCCACCCTGAGCCAGATGCAGAGGGTAAATCTATGCAGCTCCTGTCAAGTGGCTCTGTGCTAACTCATACCAGCTGAGCTCCTATCTCTGGTTTTCTGCCTCCGTTTCAATGCTAAACTGTTTTTCCATTCTGCCAACTTTTTTCTTAGGCAGTTGACACAGATCTTCTTAGTGAGCCACAAAAGCACATCTAGTGGAGTCAGTAAGACACACCTCAAGCAGCTGAAAGTTACCTCCATTTATTTTACCCACTTCCACCAAATTATTCCCTCCCTTGTGTATTGCTGCGCGTTCACGGACACTGAGGTTCATTCGTCCATTTACCTAGCTGGGGTCGGTTCCTCTGCAGTTAAACACAAACTAACTGCAAGTGTTTTCAGTCATCTGAAAAGGTTGTCCTTTCCTGCTCACCCCTTTTCCAAATCACCAATATAGTCTATGTCAGTCCTCATCTGACGTGCTGTTACCCTTTTGCCCTGATGTTAATTAACCATTTATATCTACTGTTTCCTATGCCTTAGTCCATGCTTAATTTGTAATGAAAGATGTCAGGGCTCAAATTATGAGGTGCTGAGGCTCATGCGTTTTTTTCCCCTTCATTACTGATGCAGGCAGATGTGCCAGGGCTATGAACTGCTAAATTAAGCACCACACTCAGCCAATTTCCAACCAGAACAGAACTTGACCTCTCCTCCAATTATCATTTAGTTTGCTTAATAGCGTCTGGTGAGGGACTTGGACAAAGTTTTGGAAGTCCAAATTAAACCTGTCTACCGCTTCGCCATTATCCACTACTGCAGTGGCCTCCAAACTGTGGGGCAGGCCCCCTAGGGAGATGCAGAGGAACATTCGGGGGGCGCAGCAAGGCCTGGGCCAGTCCCCAGGTGGGGTGGGGAGTGCCCCCCAGTGTCCCTCTGCCTCCAGCTCCCAGCCCTGCCCCCGCCCCTGAGCTCCCTGCCCCCCATGCAGCTCCATCCAGCTGGAGAGGTGGGGGGCGCGGACCACTGCCCTATCCTGCGAGAAAACTCTGATGGCTTAGGGAAGCATGAGGTTTCTTCGCAGAAGCTATGGCATCATGTGCCTCTCTCAAGTCGTGACGCTGGACAGAGTTTCCAGGGCCTAAAAATCAGACTCACCCGCAATTCCAGGGCTCGGCGCTCTTCCAAAAGCCAGGGAAGAGCAACATTTGCTAGACTTCAATCCTGCACTCCAGCAGGGCTTTGTTTGGTCGGGTGGGCCGCCCCCAGGCCTTACCTGCTGACCCCTTCTCCAGCAGAAAGGACTGTTGCAAGGCTGGCTGATGAACCCCGCAGGGCATCACAAGGCGGGGCAGGCCTTTTCTTTTTGGAACCAAACTTACCCCCCCAGGGCCAACCACAGCTCGAGGCCCCGCTCAGCAAGTCACCCCCCCCGCGGAGAACGTTCAACTTCTGGAGCAGCTCGTGCCAGTGCGAACAGGGGCCGGCGCCGGGACGTGCAGACACCGGGAGCGGAGCTGGGGGGGAGCCATTTGCACGGCCGCTCCCAGCCCAAACCGAATTCTCCCTCGCTCACCTGCGGCTCCCGGTGGGAACGGGTGTGGGCAGAGCCGGGCTGCCCCAGGGACCCGGATCCAGCCCGCGGAGTGAAGCCCCCCGGGCAGGGCGCCCTGGCGAAAGTCTCTCGCCCGCTCCCTGGCGCAGGGAGCAGCGGCTGCGCTCAGCCCTGCCTCTCTCGGGTCACTATGGACGCAGCAGCTGCGGGGCTGGCGTGTGACCCAGGAAGCTCAGCCCCCTGATATCCTGAGCGAAAGGAAAGAAGAAGAAAAAACGCGGAGGAAGAGAGCAAAGGCACAAAGCGGAGCAGCCTCCGCCCTCTGGTGGCATCAGCGCATGGATCTGCATTCCTGCGCCTCCGCCTGGGGCAGGATCGGGCACAAGGGGACCTGGCCCGAGCCCAGGATCGGGCACAAGGGGGACCTGGCCGGAGTCCGGGATCGGGCATAAAGGGGGACCTGGCCGGAGTCCAGCATCGGGCATAAAGGGGGACCTGGCCCGAGCCCAGCATCGGGCACAAGGGCGACCTGGCTGGAGTCCAGCATCGGGCATAAAGGGGGACCTGGCCAGAGTCCAGCATTGGGCACAAGGGGAACCTGGCCCGAGCCCAGCATCGGACACAAGGGGGACCTGGCCAGAGTCCAGCATCGGGCACAGAGGGGACCTGGCCCGAGCCCAGGATCGGGCACAAGGGGGACCTGGCCCGAGCCCAGGATCGGGCACAGAGGGGACCTGGCCGGAGTCCAGGATCGGGCACAGAGGGGACCTGGCCAGAGCCCTCTTCCGATGGATTCACAGCTCTGTCTCCTTGTCCTGTCCCTGTCCCTGGCTGCCTGTTGTGAGCGGCCCGAATCTGGAATGTAGCTGCTTACATGCCTGCCAGGAGATTGCAGCCTGGATGCTGGGGCTTTCAACAGGGAGCAGGGGCTAGAGGGCCCTGGAGCAGCAAGTTGGCTGTCCTGGAGCCAAGGCTTAGGAGGTCCCAGAGCTTCCTTCCTTGGGTGCAGTGCAGGGAGAGCTACTGTGCAATTCTAGCCCGCCTCCCCTCCTCTCCCGTCGCAGCCCTTTTCCTCCTGTGTGCATTTCCTGCGCCCAGGCAGGTGTGTGGGGCTGCAGCCAGGGAAGGCACGTTCCCTGCTTGCTGGCCTGTAGTGTGACCCTTTCGTCCCCAAAATGTGGTTAATAAGCAGCATGCCGTTGCTAATAGCTGAATCCCACTAACACTAAAGTCAATGGGACAGGATTAGTTCCTGGCAAAATGTTGCTATTAACTGGAGTTGTCAATATCCAGGATTGCTGCTAAGCCAAATTTCGTGTATCTATTGATCTCAATGGCTATGAGGAGCCTAAATACCTTCCAAAATCTGGCCCTTTGCCTTTCTGCATCTCAGTTCCCCCTCTCTCAAACTAGGGATCACAGCACGGCCCTGCCTCACAAGGGTGATGCAGGGATAAATCTGGTACAGAGGGTTAAGTGCTCCGATGCTGTGGTGATGGGGGCTCTAGCCGTACCTCCACCTAGACAGACTGTGTGAAATCGTCACTCATCAGAGCCACCCCCGGGTGTATTGGAGTCAGACTTCAGTAGCTGTGGGAGAGGTGATGGAGACATTATTATTTATTATACATGTTTATTAATTATTATTATTAATTGGTAATATTAGGCCATCCAAGTTTTGGGCCCCATGCAAATATTTACTAAATGACAGTCTCTGCCCCCAAAGAGCTTACAAGTGCTGACACCAACTGCAAATTCTCAGTCTTGGTTACGTCCATACATTGGAGGTACCAGAGTTGCCAGGGGGTCACTGAAGGCAGAGTGTGATGGAACTATATAGGGGTCCCTGAGGGCAGCATGGGAAGGTGATGGGAGATGCCTGGAGGGGGTGTCTCTGAGCGCCATACAGGAAAGGGACAAGGGGCCATGCATGGGTCACTGGAGGCAAGGTGTGGAGACCACAGGGGGCTGTGCTGGGGTCACCGAGGGCAGAATGGGACCCATCACTGAGGATGATGCACAAGATAAAAGAACCCAGCTTGGCTCTCAGATCCCAGGAGCACTTTCTGTCAGTTTTCACCTGTTAGGCTCAGAGGACTTTTTAATTGCCATTTAGAATCATAAAACACATTGACCAGCAGGTCCTGACCAGCTCAGCATTTTCTTTAAACGTGCCCTTCAAATGTTAATTTCAGCTGGCTCATTTCTGCTGTCTAAGCGGCGGAGAATAACACCCCGGCATGTTGGTTTGGGCAGTGGCTGCAAAGTCTGGGTTATATCAGAGGAGGTGAGCACATGCCACAATCTTTAATAGATCATTATCCTCATTTTGGGAAACTGAGGCACAGAGAGGCTAGAGGAGTTGCCCGGGAGTCCCACAGGAAGTCTGTAGCAGAGTAAGGAATTGAGTTCTGGTCTTCTAAGTCCTAAACTGGAGCCTTAACCACCTGACCATCCTCTGTCAGCTGGCTGTATAGCACATCTGGGGTTGGGGGATTTATGCATTGCAATCTAGGACGCTCAAGGATCCAGTAATCCAGTGGAGATGGGTGAGGCAGCTGGGGCTGATGAGCCCGCGGGGTCTGATTCCTCCCAGTGCATTGTCACAATGCAGCCAACCATTGAATCTCCATGCAAATCACCAATGTGCTCTTTGAAGGTGTTCTGTATCTATTCCCAATTGTTTCCACAGGGCTCGTTCTGTCTGCTGGAGAACATGCAGAGCTTGCTATGCTATTTTCTGGAGTTCTTTATATTCTGATGATGGTGTGATGGCAAGCACAGGTCAAGATTGTCACGAGTGATTTTGGAAGGCCTGATTAGAGATGCCTGAACTGGTGGGTTTTTCCTCCACTCTGTAATGTAGTTGAAGAAAGCAGCGTGATCCCAACCTGTGGCACTGTCAACAGAACTTCTTTGTTGTGCACCGAGTGATCCCTTTACAAACCTGACCTCTTGTGTAAAGCACTTTGAGACCTACTGGTGAAAAGCGCTATACAAGAACGAGATGGTATTATGATTATTTATTATTTAACAGACAACAGCAGAACGATATCCAGTGGCTGGAAAAAGGAGCTCGACAATTTTATACTGCAAATAAAGTGCAAACTTTGAAGTGAAGGTAATTTAACTTGGGACAGCTTCCCAAAGGATAAGATGGATTCTCCATCACTGCATGTCTGTACATCAAGACTGGCTGTCTCTGAAAGATGCGCTCTAGTTCAACCTAAAGTTCTAGGCTCGATCCAGGAATCACTCGGGGAAACTTTATAGCCTGTATTTTGAGGAAGGTCAAATTAGACGTTCACAATGGTCTCTTCTGGCTTTAAAATCTGTGTAGTCTAGTGATATCCATCTGCACTCACCAGAGGGCCCTGCACCAGAAGATAGACTGGTTGGAAGAATCTGTGGATGGATTGCTGGCATCCGTGGAATCATCTAAACAAACCCTCTCTCACAACCTGGATGCCTTGGTTTCCAGAGTGCTGGAACTGCTCAACCAGGATTAGTTTATTATCATTATTATTTTTGTAATTATATTTTTACTGTGAAACTAGTTTGTGTGACTGATTTTTTTGTGTGTGTGTCATTCTCATATCCCACCCCTGTATCCTCGTAGCAGTGATATAGAATCCGCGAAAGAGTTGTTTTCACCCAACACTGAGCATGGAACTAAGGATAAATTTCACCCGATTAAAATAAGGAAGACAACACTATTCCTCTGTTTCACCGCAGAGCGTCTGCCTGGCACGTACCACTCCCATCCAGCTTTCTGCTACAGACTGAAAGGCCATGTCTACACGAGGGAGAAAGATGTGTTAGCTCAGGAGTTTTCAACTGCAAGTCTGTGGCCCAAGTTGGTTTCGGGGGGTCAATGAAGCAGGGCTGGCATTAGACCTGGCTGAGGCCCAGGGCAGAAAGCTGGAAACCCAGCACCCCATGGGCCAAAAGCCTTGAGCCCCAGTGCATCATGGGGCAGGAGCCAGAACTCTGAGTTCCAGCTTCTTGTGGTGCAGCAGCCAGGACCCCCAGAGCCTTGCGGGACAGAAGCCCAGGAGCAGAAGTCAAGGAGGGCCCTGGGGCATCTAGCTTCAAGAACGTGTTTTTGGCGTATGCCCGGGGGAGCCAGTGGGGAACTGGGAGCATGCTTTGCTGAGAGGCAGGGAGCCTGGAAGGTGATGGGGGTGGCTAAGGTGACCTGCACTGCAGTCTTTGTGCCTGGTTGGGGAGTGGAGTCAGGTCAGGCTGAGGGAGTAGCCCAAGGGAGCTGGCTAAAGCGGGGGCCAACCTAGTTGGTTGGGGAGTGGAGTTTGTCCATCCTGGCTGGCTCAGGGAGGGAGCAGGACTGCTGGGGCCAGGTCTAGGGCAGCAATGCCCAAACTTTCCTGGTTTCTCCTTCCACCTTCTTAAAAATTTGTCATAGAGTGAATTGATGGAGCTTCAAGCTCCTATAGCCACGAGGGTTGCCACCAGCCAGGACGGCTCCTTTTCTAAGTTAGCTGGCCCAGACCAAGTGGTTCAGATGTCCCATTTTTTTGTACCTCAGAGATGGCAACCCTAGCCATAGCTTGGGAACTCCTGGTCTAGGGCATTGGCTGAGGTGAAGGGGGAGCTATGTTAAGCTTGGCTGAGCAACGGGACTGGCTAAGGATGAGATCAGGCCTGGGCATGGGGTGGTGCTTTTGGGGCAGACCAAATTAAGAGAGGCCTGACCCAAGGGTTGCTGAAGAGGGGGGTACCCCAGGTATCCAGTGGGTGTGGAGAGGCAGGTCTGGCTGGGGGCAGAGTGGGAGGAGGGCTGGCTGAGATTGGGGTCTAAGGGGGCTGATTTTGAACCGAGTTCAGACTGGCTGGGGCAGGCCGGTCTGGCTGGCATGGACATGAGGTTGGAAGCAGGTGGGCAGATCTGGTTGGTCGGGGTATGTTTGTTGAGGGTCAGACACTTTGTGGGCTATGACAGGCTAGGAGAGGATGGGGGAATGGGTTGGGGCTGACAAGGGGGGAAGGATGGTGATTGTAGGGGACTGTGGAGGATTGGAGAGCTGGCCAGCTGGTGAACAGAGCAGCCTGGATGAGTGAGGTGTGGTGCTGGCCCTTTGATTCCTCCCTAGGGAGGGATCATTTTGTGTTTGCTGCTTTTCGTCTCCTCTTTTTCTTTTTAATCAGTTAACCAAAAGTCCAGAGAGATCCCCCTGGCCCATAACCGGAAGCGCCCAATCCGCCATGTTTGGCCAGGGCACCATAGCCGGAAGTGCCGAGTCAGCCACGTTTGGCCAGGGCACCGTAGCCGGACGTGCCGAGTCAGCCACGTTTGGGCAGGGAGGCCCGACCGGAAGCGCGCGATCCGCCCCGTTCGCGCGGGGCTCCGGAAGCGGAAGTGCCCCCGCCGCCATGTTGGTGGTTTGGCCGGAAGGGCCGCCTGCGCCGCTGTCTCCCGGTGGCCGCGAGCCCGGCCCCGGGGCGGGGCCATGGAGGGCGCGGCGCGCAGCCTGCGCGAGGAGCTGACGTGTCCCGTGTGCCTGGGCTACCTGCGGGACCCGGTGCTGCTGGCCGACTGCGGCCACAACTTCTGCCGCGCCTGCGTCACCCGCTGCTGGGCGGAGCCGGCGCGCGGCCTGTGCTGCCCGCAGTGCCGCGCGCCCGCCGCCCCGCTGCTCTTCCGGCCCAACCGCCAGCTGGCCAACGTGGTGGAGATCGTGCGGCGCCTGGGCGCGGGGGGGGCGGCGCTGTGCGAGCGCCACGGGGAGCCCCTGAAGCTCTTCTGCCAGGAGGACCGGCGGGCCGCGTGCCTGGTCTGCCCCCTGGCCCGCGAGCACCGCGGCCACCGCCTGCTGCCCATCGACGAGGCCGCCCGCGCCCAGCAGGTCTGCAGGCGGGGCCGCCCCCCGCATCGTCCTGGGCGCGGGCCACCGAGTGC
>ML676948.1:1677794-1688296 GCA_007922155.1 Mesoclemmys tuberculata
ACAGGCCCCGGTTAGCCCTCGGGTGACCAGCCGTCCTGGTTTTATAGAGACAGCACCGATGTTCAGGGCTGTGTCTTATACAGGTGCCTATTATCCCTATGGCGACCAGCTGTCCTGATTTTATAGGGACAGTACCAATATTCAGGGCTGTCTCTTACACATTGAGGGGAGATGGGCAATGTTTGGGTACAGTTGTGGAAGAAGCAGAGCTGGACATTGGGGTTTCAGAACTGGGGGGATTGGTTTGGGTGTCGTGTTGGATGTGTCAGTCAAAGCGGAGATTTGGAGGCATTGGCTGGGGGCATCTGGTTTTGGGGCAGTATTTTTGCTGCAGCGTGTGGGGATGTTCAGAGCCAGGTTTTTAAGGCATGCGTGGCATTGAGACTAGGTTTTTGCAATATGTTGGAGGGGCTAGAATTGGGTTATAGCTAGCTGTTTGGGGGAAGGATGGATTTTTGAGTATGTCAATACAGGATGGAATTTCTGTTCAGGAAGTGTAAGGAACAGGGCATCTCTACTTCCAGTTCTGCCTGGGTTTTTTTGTCCTTACCCCCTCTCTTTTCCACCCCTGTTGAAGATCTACTTGTCCTATTGCGTCCTCTTCTCACATCTGCAGGGCTGAGCCTGAAGTGTAGTTAAGGACACGAAGTCCAAGGGAGGGCCAAATCTTTCCCTCAAACATGTGAGTAAGTAATCAGGAAATCTGCATGTATTCTTGGCAGAATTGGTGTCTGGACTTGTTGGGCAACATAAAGGATAAAGAATAACAAGGCCAGTATGTTAATTGTGTTCTATATGTCAATATAGCGGTAACAGAAGGGTTTCTAGATGGTGAAAGAGCATGACCTGAGCTCTGGAGAGACTTGTGAATTGGCAGAGACTGGCAGGGCTGTGACTGCTCAGTTTAGAGAGGACATGAACCAGAGGGGGGATGATAAAGGTGTCTGAAACAGTGAATGGGGTAGAGAAGGGAGATTGGGGAAACTACACACCCTTCTCCTAAAACAGAACAAGGAGACATTTATTGAAATTGAAAGGTGGCCTGTTTTAAAAGTGATCAGAGGAACTACTAGTTCACATTACATGAAATTATCTTGTGGCAATGAGTTCCACTGGCTATAACAGAGGTCAATACCTGAGCAGGAGTCAGAACAGGACTGGATATTTATATGAATACTTGTTGGCTTGGAAGGGACTGTACATGTACATTTACTCTTCAGTATTTATCTGGTTCATAGAAGGTTAGGAACAATGTTTGTCTAGGGGGCAGGCTAGCCCATAGTTCTCTGCTGCAGGGTTCATTGCACCTTGTTGTGAAACAGCTGGATAATTTGTGGAGACCACCCCCCAACAAAGATTCTTCTTGCTTCTTCCAGGATGTTCCGCAAGAGCATCTGGCCAATTTGAGAAAAGACAGAGAAGAAGCCAAAGCCAACGAGGAGAAGAAAAGTGAGCATCTGCTGGTAGGTGCCCAGAGCAGTAGTTGGACCATATCTTCATAACAGGATCATCCCTCTCCCTTGTCACATGTTGTGATCAGCGGTGAAATGTTAGGATGACTTCTAGCTGGTCATCACTAGGCTTCAGAGTTAACATGGTTTCGATAAATGGTGAAAGTTCATGTCTCTTGAGAGATATTATTTGAGGCTGTTTTTAGACACAGGCAGCTCTTACTGCATCTGTTGCATTTTCAATTATTTCTTTGCCACTGTAAGGGCTAGAGTCTTGATGATATTTTTTAAAAAAGAAAGAAACCAAGCCTCAGATTTTGGGGCACAAGATGCAGAGATCAGGGAAAAGTGACAGGTTAATGAGCTTCTACTGCTAAATGGCTCGATCCTGCCCTGAGGTGTTTGTCCTTTCTCTAAAGAGCTCCCCACATCTGCCGAGAGGCTACTTATGATTCTGCATCTGTTACCGAACCACCCTCTCTGTAATTTCAGAAACAGACAGAAGCTGAGAGGCAGAAGATTGTTTCTGAGTGTAAGGAGCTGCGTGGGTTCCTGGAGGAGAAGGAGCAGTTCCTGCTGTCCCGGCTGGAAGTGCTTGATGGAGACATTGTCCAGAGAAGGGATGAGAATGTCTCCAAACTCTCAGAAGAAATTTCCCACATTGACAAACTTATCACTGAGAGGGGAGAAGAGAAGGAGCAGCAGCCGCAGAGCCAATCCCCACAGGTGAGATGTCGTAGAGTACCTATCATTATCTTCCATCTCGCCGATGGGAGGGAGGTGGCAAATGAGGCATGGAAGGGACTGGTTGCAAAGCAAGTTGTTTGCAGAGCTGGGATTGAAACCCAGGAGTTCTGATTCCCAGCCACCCCTTCTATAGTCCCAGCTCCCCTCCCACAGCTGGGAGTAGAACCCAGGAGTCATGATCCACTGCAAACCCCTTCATTTGACAGGGAGGTGCTCATGAGCCATCCCGTCTGGAGTCCAGGATTCAGAGTTCACAACATTACTGACAAATACGTTACCTGGCTACTGCTTGCCGCTGGTCAAACCCCCATCCCCAAATCTTCAAATTTGTATTTTTTTAATCATCTGATCACTTCATTTTTTAAAAGGGACGCTTTTTAAAAATTGATTTGTTTTAGTCAATTTTATTCTCTGGTGGGATTTCAAACCTAAAGGTTTTTGTTTGTTACAAAAAAGGAAAAGATTGAGATTTTTTGCATTAAAAACTTAAGAAATCTCAAAGTTGGGAAAAGAGTACTTGCGGGGGGGAAAATCATGGGACACGTTTCAGCCAGCGCTCATGCTAATAGGTCAGTGGGACAAATTGTGCTATCAGTGGGACCAATGTAAATCCACTGAGCCAGTCTAGACAGACACTGGTGTGAATTGGTACTGAATGAGGCCCCTGTTCACATAGGCCTGGTCTACACCTAAAATTAGATCGACCTAGCTACGTCGCTCAGGGCTGTGAAAAATTTTGTGCCCTGTGTGAAGTAGTTAGGTCAACCGAGTTGCCACTACAGATGCAGGTGGGTGGATGGAAGAATTCTTCTGTCAACTTAGCTATCATCTCTCAGGAAGGTGGATTACTTGCAGTGACACAGGAGAATGCCTTCTGCTGATGTAGGTAGCATCTACGCTTCGGTGCTTCTGCTGTAGTTTAAACGTGCCCATAGAACACCTTCCCCCCAGCCATCTGGAATCCCTTGGCAAACAGAAATGAGTTTAGCTTCCAAGCCAGTAGGGCAATACTAGCCGTGCTGTAAAGATAGGGAAATTGAGGCAGGAAAGCACTGACTTTCCGAGCAAGTCAGTGGCAGGACAGAGAATTGGAATCAGGATTCTTGGCTCCCAGCCCTGCACTGTAGCAGACCCCAGGGTCATCCTTCAGCGCCACTTAAGCTCCATCTTTGGTGGGATAGGAAAACTTGGGGATATGGGGCTTGCGCTCCCAAGGCTGCAAATCTTTTCTTCTTGTAACGTGCACAGGGAGATACTTTCCCTAATGGCCACTTCCCAGCTGAGGCTGCTGAGAACAAGTGTCCCAGCTGGACAGGGATGAAAGCGACAGCTGCTCTCTGAATGGGAGCCTGACTGTCACACTCCAGTGATGACCCTCTGCATGTCCACTGACTGCCTCTTCTTTCTCCTCCTCCCTAGGGTGGTGGCAGCACAGGCATCCGGTAAGTCCTGGGATCCATCTCCCTCCTCTTCACACTCAGCTAGGCTTGGATATGACACTGAACACGAGTGATCATGTGTCCCGCTAGGGGCTGCCATAGCAAGGAGAGGAGGCGCTAGCTGCTACATGTCAGCCAGTGGGATTTCTCCATTAGCTCATGTGCGAGGGGCTTCGGCTTTTGGTATTAAAGAGCCACTGAAGACCTGGGCCGTCTATGGTCATAATGTTTTATGAGAGATATACCCACTCTGGATCTATGTCTCCTTTCTTTCCACTTAATTCTGGAGTCAGTGCCCTTTGTTACTGGAGTAGCCCAGTGCAAGAGAACCAGGCTGTTGAGAACCCAGAGAGCCCCCAAACTAGTCTCTGTTCCTGCCCTGTTGTCTCTCCATGTTGTTGTAGTCAGCGGGGAGCGTGGGGTTGTACTCACATGACTCACAAGAACACCAATTGTCTCAAGCTGCAAAGCTCAGATCCAAACTTGCCTGAGACCTGCAAGTGTCCTGGGCTTGAGCATCAGGCCTGTTTCCAACCCCACTCCCTTCTGTCTCCAGCAGTGACAGCTGGATGTTTCAGAAGCCAGAGCCTGGGTTTGCAGAGCTGGAAAAAAGACTCAGGAGTTTCTCACAGAAAAGTGCAGTCCTGAAGGAGGTGCTGCTGGAGTTCAAAGGTGAATGGGAGGGTCTGCGTGTCTTCTCTGCTCATAGCTGCTGTAATATTGGGGAGGGCAGGTTTCTGGTCTCCCAGTTGGCCTGTGGGAGTAGCACTGTGGAATTGTGTCAATGGCCTCTGTCTTGTCACCCTGCAATTTTAAACGCCTTTGCTAGGATGAAGCAGCAGCAACCCTGTAGGGAAGGTTGCAGCATGTGGTCCTCAAAATTACATCGCATCTCTTCCAGTGATCCCCACCAAATATGTGCTCCATGCGTGTGTGCTGGTCTTGCTCTGAGGGCTTGTATTATAGCAAGAATTGGTCTTGCAGCGTCTCTCGCGTTCCCTGCTGTGGAAGGCCCTGCTCTGGGTTGGGTTGTGAGGACCTAGTGATCGTGGTAATTCAAGGTGTGTGTCTAGCAAGGGATAGGAAACTTTCCCCTTCACTGGACATTTCCTGCCTCTGAGTGGTGTCTATAATGAAGCCTCAGACACTGGATATTAAGAGTGGTTGAAACTCTTCAAAGAATCTATTGTCAAAAACCAGCTTTTTTGCAAAAGCAGAAACTCCTTCATTTTCCAACGTAATGAGAAAAATCGGGAACGCTTATTTCCCATTCCCCATCCCTGGTTCAATGGCAAAAGGAAACATTTTGTTTCACTTTTTCCACTCATTCTAGATACACCTTCCCATGAAAGTCTGGGCCTTAACTCTCTCTCCTTTCACTCCCCTAGAAAATCTGCGGTTTGAGCTTGAGAATGACACAGGTAAGCCTCTGCCTCCCTCCACCGACATAATGACTTCTCCAAGCGTCCCAGAAACAGTGCTGGCAACTGACATTAACCTTGCTGCTGGGGCAATAACTGTGTAGGCTGTGCCTGGTGACTCACCCCGTCCTGGGATGGCTGAAGGGAATTCAGCCAAAATCTCCCCTCAGTGTTTTCTTTCCATTTTGGCTAAAGAAACAAAATCCCAAATGCTGTGAAGTGGGGTGCAACAGACACCTGTGCAGTTTCCTCAACAGACCCTCTGCTTTCTCATGCAGACTCCTGAATTCCTGCCTAAATCTCCTGCTTTTTCTAAGTCAGCCTTTCAGGGTTTGTAAACCGAGAGCCTGCAGTTCTGGGCCCAGAGACCTCCCCTTTCCCCTGCAGCTTCCTATGTCTCTCATTGCCTAGCCAATCAGATAGTGGCACAATTTAAAATGGGGGTGATTTGGTGCATTTAAGGGGCTGACCCCAAGGATGAGCTGTGCTGTTAAATCCCTGTCTCCCTTTCTAGCGGATATAACCCTAGACCTGGACACTGCAAACCCCTACCTGATGCTGTCTGAGGACAAGCGCAGCGTGAGGCTGAGAAGTGCCCCACAGGACTTGCCGGCCAGCCCCAAGAGATTTGATTACTCCTTCTCTGTCCTGGGGGTTGAGGGCTTCACTACAGGGAGGCACTATTGGGAGGTGAAGGTGGGGGACGGGGACAGCTGGGCCGTGGGGGCTGCAAGGGAGTCAGTGAGGAGGAAGGAGACAATCGACTTCACGCCTGAGGAGGGGATCTGGGCAGTGGGGCTGAATTGGAAGGGCAAGAACTGGGATCAATACCAGGCTTTCACTTCCCCTGAGACTCCCTTGTCCCTGTGCGAGAGGCCCAGGAAGATTGGGGTCTACCTGGACTATGAAGGAGGGTGGGTGGCGTTCTACAACGCCGATAACATGGCTCCCATCTTCACCTTCACTGCCGCCTTCTCGGAAAAAATCTTCCCTTTCTTCTGGCTCTTTTACGTGGGCTCCTCCCTCACGCTTTGCAACTGAAGCACTTAGCCCGGTTTGCTGCTTAAGGGGACCTGCAAAGAGTGGGGGAGAGTGGGGTTCCTGCCCCTCTGTTCTTTATTGTTGGTGGGTTTTGCTGCTTTCTGAGGGATAAAGAGAGCCTGAAAGGTTGAAATTTCTTTTCCCCCCAAACTTTTCTCATTACACTAAAATTCAGGGCTTGACTATCCTGGAAGACTGGCCTGTTGAGAATCTTGGCTTAGGTGCTGAAGGGCATAAATTGTATAGGCTTTCAGTGAGACTTATGCTCTGAAATGATTTGGAGATGGTTTTGCAAATCCATCCCCCATTGTCTGCCCTGGGAGACTATAACCCAGGGGAGACCTGGTAGTGATGCTAAAGGTGGAGATGAAGTGAATTATTTTATTCAGACAAGTTAACTTTAACACCTGCCTACCCCACACAAACTTGGGAGAAAAGTGCTCTCAATGATTCAGCACTCCCAGCTGCTTATCTAGTCCACATCTCATACCTCCAGCGAGTCTACCAAGGAAGACCAGACGTGATACCCCGATGTCCTGGTAGTAAATCAAGCTGCATGGGGGAACAAGGCATAAACAATTGGGTCTTTTTTTTTTTTTGCACTTTGCAGGTCACCTTTTGTGAATGTAGCTGCGCCAGCTCCAACTCCCTCTCGCCTTCCTCCTCAGCGATAGGATGCTTTATCTCCTAACACAATGTTGCCCTCTTGCCTGGCCACTAGCATGTAACAAAGCCTACCTCCCCTTCTGTTGCTTTCCCTATGTTGTCAAAAACCTAGTTAAAGTTATAGGGTTGTTCTTTATGTTGGTGTTTTGGGGCCGTGTCAAGGCTGCTGGACACCAAGGGCCCTCAGTATCTCTCAGGGTCAGGCTTGAGCAGTAGACGACGTTCTCAGGGGTGAGGGGTGATTGGCGATTAAACATGCAATCTCTGGTGAATGGAGACTGCTTGTCTAGGAGCCACATTCTGGATTTGCATGTGGAATAAGCAAGGGCAGATGAACGCAGAGGCTTCCTGTGGAGCCCCCAGTTGTGCTGGATGATGCTCTGAGTTACACTGACACAATTGCAAGTTGCAGCAGTCTAGAGCGACTTCAGTTTCAGCCGAGAGCAGAATCCATGAGTTTTTCCAGTGCGAACCCCATTGATTTCAGGAGTTGCCCTGGCTTAACACAGATGTGATAGGGAGCAGAGTGTCCCATAAAGATAACCAGAGGGGTTTTTCTGTCCGCTTGTGATCAAACTCCCGACTTGCATTCGTTCTTGCCCCTGTAGCCTCTTCAGTGCTGTGCGTCTCGGAGCTGTCACTCCCTTTCATAGGAAAATAAAATTGACTCTGCAAACAGAAAAAGCCTCTCTGGTGTCAGAGTATTTTGCTGGAGCCTGCCTGTAATACAGTCTTAAGATATACAAGCAACAACGTTGCCTCGAACGGAGACCAGGAGCCTCCCTCATCGGCCATGGCTGGACCGGACGGCAGGGGTGGGCTGAGGGTGACGGCTCAGCCATTTCCATGGCTAATGCTGCCACGAATGGCTATTCTCAAGGCTTGGGCTGAGTACTTCCGTGCCTCACTGTAACCCAGCCTGAGTAGCTTTTACGACTGGCTTAGGGCACAGAGGGGGCTCAAACCCAGCTGTCCCACTCTTGTGCCTGCCTCAGTCTGTTGCACGCCAGCTCCTCCACCTGCCCATCTCAGAACTAGGAACGCTGAATGAGTAGACGGGCCTGTGCTGGGGCATGCTGCGAGCACCGAAGAGACTGGGAGTAGCGCAGCATCAGTTATGTCCACCTGGCACATACTCAGTGCAGACAGAAACTTGCCAGAATTTAGCTGCAAAACTCTACTAAGCACGTGCAAGCTGTGGGGGAACTTAGAGCTTTGGCAGATCCGGGTGATTTTTACAGGGGTGGCAAAAAGCAGGGTCTGGACACCAGCCTGACCCAACCTCTCCCCCTAAAACCAACCACAGTTCAACATTACACCGCCTCGGTGAAACGAGGGTACAAATTTTAACAGACAATGCACCTTGTTTGCTGATCATCTCGGCACCAGGGAAGCCACTGTAGGTGAAACTTGTAGAAGACATTAACCCCCCCCCCCAACATGGGGTATGGCAGCCTGAATGGCTCATATGCAAAGTGAAACCCAAGACGGGGATTCCAAATCAGCGCGTCAGGCTCCTCGGCCCAATTTAGTAGCGTTGATACTGACAATATACACTTTTGGGCAGGAACTTTATTAGCTGCATGCACAATGCCCAGCACCCTGGCATCTAGATGGTATCCTGATACAAACAGAGGTGGCCTTCTAGGCACAGGACAGCTCACTGACCAGCCCCTCCCCAGTTGCAATTCAGCAGCCAAAGCGCAGAAAAGCCGATCGAGGCTTCTCCTGGCAGTTTCTGGATGCTGGCGGTCACCCTGTCCAGGCTGCAGAAAGGCTCAGGTAGAAATCCTCCCCGCTGTGACTCCTCTGATGGGCGGCCAGGTGCGCGCTCTCCCGAAAGCCTTTCCCACACTCGGGGCATTTGTGCGGCTGCTGGCCCGCGTGGACGCTCTGATGGTTCCTCAGGTCCGAGCTGCGGCCAAAGCCGATGCCGCACTCTGCGCAGTGGAAGGGCCGGTCCCCAGTGTGACTCCTCCGGTGGATGATGAGGTCCGGATGCTGCGCGAAGCCTTTCCCACAGTCGGCGCAGTGGTAGGGGGCGTCCCCCAGGTGGCTGCCTTGGTGGGCCAGGAGGTGCGAGCGCTGGCTGAAGCTTTCCCCGCACTTCAAGCAGGTGTGTGGTTTCTCCTCCATGTGGCTGTAACGGTGCATTTCCAGCTGGCCGGGCCACTTGAAGCCCTGCCCGCAGTCGGGGCACTTGTAGCGATCGTCCTGCAGGTGGGTGCGTTGGTGGTTGACCAGGACGGAGCGCTTGCGGAAGCGCCGCCCGCACTTGGGGCACTGGTGGGGCCACTCTCCCATGTGGCTCTTGCGATGGGCGGCCAGGTCGCAGCGGCGCAGGAAGCCCTCCCCGCAGTCGGGGCAGGGGAAGGGGATCTCCCCCGTGTGGGAGCGCCGGTGGATGGCCAGGTCGCAGCGGCGCAGGAAGCCTCGCCAGCAGTCAGGGCAGGGGAAGGGCTTCTCGAGAGCGTGCAGCCGCTGATGCCGCAAGAGATGAGCGCCGTCGACGAAGATCTTCCCGCATTCGGGGCACGGCCGCTGCTGCTGCTCCGCCTGGAGGGTCAGCAGGACCTGGATGTATCTCTGGCCCTCGCTGCCTCCCGCAGGGGAAATAGGGTTATCCCATCCCTCAGTGGGGTGGGCTCCTCCCTCCTGCCCCTCTGACTGTCCCCAGCTCACACAGGTGTCCCCCTGCTTGTGACTCATTTCATGTTTCATTGGTAATGGTGTCGGGCAGAGTTCCCCTTGTGGAGGTGTCCAGGATGCGTTCCTTTCAGATTTCACAGCTGCCAGCCCGCACAGCTCCACTTGCTCAGGACTGTCCTGCCGAACGTTCTCAGTCACCGGGCCCTCACCTGCTGGGGGAGAGAGAGAGAATCCAGACAGGAGTCATTCTCTGGGCTGGGGAGAAAGGAAACGGGAGAGACAGGAATGGCAAAAGGGCGGGAGTTGGGGGAACAAACCAAAAACAGCTAGGGAAAAGAAAAAAAGTCAAGGCCCTGCCCAAACTCTTCCTCAGAGAAGAAAGGACCAGTTCTGTCTCCCCCAAATCCATTTGAACACTCAGGGGGGAGGGAGCCAGGGTGTTGGTTGCCCTAAGGATATGACACAGCTGAAGATAACCCTGATCTGGATGGGAAAAGGCAGAATTGGAAGATCTTGGGAGGTCTTTGCGGGAATCCCAGCTGTTGCCTTTACGTGCTGATGGTGCCTGTCAGTTTAGCTGGTTCCTCACCTGCAGAGGTGTCCCGGGGGTTCTCTTTCTCCTCAAAACCCTGCAGATCTGGGATCCATGGCGCTTCCTCCATCTTCAGCTGGGAAATCACATCAGGCTTGGAAACGGGAAATCCTGCTCAAGGGAAAGAAAAGACGTGAGATCGAGTGAATTTGTGGAATATTTCCTTTTAAGAACGTTCCACAAATGCAGGGCACTGGGCTAGAAGACCCTTCCAAGTCCCAGCTCATTTTAAAGCAGTAAAATCCCCGGGCCAGCTCCCCAGCTGCTCAAACCCTCCAGACACTGCTTCCAACTCCCTGCTGAAATGCAGAGCCAGACTCTCATCAGCAATAGGGTTCCTGTAGTGCAAGGGAAGTGTCCTAGAAAGTGGAGACTCCAGCCTTGGATCCGCTTCTTACTGCCTGAGAGAGGCCCAGGGAAGCTGGATTCAGCACAGTAAGGGATGGGAAGGAGCAGGGGTCTCACCAAATGCAGCAGTTCGTGGTGTTAGAGACCA
>ML676948.1:1688306-1714325 GCA_007922155.1 Mesoclemmys tuberculata
GCCACTGATGCCAATGGGCTTTGGATCAGGCCCTTAGCGCTGACACAGGCCCGTCCTGCTGGGAACTGGGGGCTGAGGACCCACGGACTCGTTTCACGGAACAGCCAGTCAGATGGGAATATGACTGGGCGTATGTGACAACTATCATTGGATTGAATGGATCCATGGATATCATTGGATTGAACTGGGGGTAGCTAGCTCAAAGCACGAGCTGCTATGGCTTGAGCTACAGTAAGACCGTCACAGGCTCCTATTCTCTGTAGATCAGGCACAGGGGGGGATCTGTAACATACACTCACTGGTGGGTTACACTGGCACCGCTGAACGGCCGGTCACACTGGCTTGATTGTCAAACCTGCAGCTGGGCTGATACCAGGGTTTTGGGCCGCATAGCCCAACAGGGACAGGCGGCGTTGGGGGTCAGGCGCCCCTCTCCCGGTCACCATGTCACTCACGTTCAGGTACTGGCGGTTGGAGAAGATCTTGCCACAGCCCTCGAAGTCGCACAGGAGGATCTCGCGCTTGGCCGCCTTCCTGCAGAGAGAAGGGGCGGAGTGAGGGGCTGCCAGCCGCAGCCAGTCACCCACTGCTGGTGGTAATGACCGCAGGGTGTGTACAGAGCCAGGATGCAGTTCAGTGGCTCCTGGGTTCTCAAACTCTCCCTTCTGGACCTTCCCTCTGTCCTCTTTTCTCCATCTCCCTGCTGCAGGTGCAAGAGCCATCTCCCGGGATCTTTCCCTGCTCACCAACTGCCTTTGTCACCTGTCCTCTGCACCTTGGGATGCCTGATAAAACTCCCTTCATCTCCCTGCCTCACTGGCTCTCCAGCTCCTTTCCAACCTCAGCTGACACCACCTCTTTGCTCCCATCTGCTCTGGTCTCTCGTTCAGCTGTGTAAAGCATTGGGGGGGACCAATTGGACAAAAGACACCACTAGCGCCGGGGAAGGCGTGTGCTTTGGGGGCGCAGAGGGCAACGTGCAAAGGGATCGGTCACACGCCTTATGGAAGACGTGGACTGATGGGTGCGCTGGGGATGCTAAAAATGCATGGGAGCATCATGAGGCTGTGACTGTGTGTGGGGACAGGGATAGCAAGGGGGAGCGTACAGGAGGCCAACTGGCAAGAGGATCGCCCATCGCTTGGACCATTGAAAAGTACATCAGATCCAGCCCCAGATAACGGACTGTGGGAAACCGCCCCTGTTGTGTGCCTCTGGGCTTAAAAAGGCTTTCCCCCATCTCTGAGTCCGACTGGAATGGCCAAAAGGCCAATCCAGACAGCCAGACAGAGATCCCGCCCCTGCCTCCCAACCAATTCCATCACAGGAGGTACCACCAGCTGGGCAGTGGAGTGGGGAGTCCAGCCATGGGAAGCAGAGATAGGAGGGAGAGGTCCGCAGCCCGGCTCTGCTGTCACATGGCTCTCGGCAGGAGAGCCAGCAAAGTCGTGCCCCCCTTGGTTCCAGGCCAGGCCCCTACCTGATTCTCTTGGGGCTAATCTGGGCCACGTCCTCATCGCTTGGCTGCACCCGTTTCTTGCAGCTGCAAAGGAAGAAACACACGGATTGGGTGCTGCCGAAGAGGGGGGGGTCTCTCCTCCTTTTCCCCCATGCCATCTCCCATCCCCCTGCTCTGCGTCTTCCTGTTCTGCGTGCCCTTCCTTCTTGCCCTCCTCCGCTCTGAGCATGTCTCTCATCCCCTCACTGTGAGAAGGCATAGGAGACAGATGCTGCCTGGCATTCTCTGGGGCAGGGGTCTCCACCTCCCGGCCTCCTCCTCAAGGAAGAGCTTCTGATGCTACATTTCACAGCTGGCAGAATCCAAGAGTGTTCAGTAGCCCCTTCTTAGGACTCATGGCTTCAGCGCATTAAGGTCCCAAGTCCTTTTTCTAGCAAGCACCAGCTGAGGGTTTGAAAGGGATCTAGAGCAGTCGGCCAGCCTGACATCCTCCAGAGACATCTTTCACCCTTTGTTCACCTCAGACACCCAAGTCTTCCTTATGAGATCAAACTTCCAATTAAACCTCCAAGTTGCCCCAGACGAGAGCATCTGTGGGCACTCAGCCTTTGGCAACGAGTGAAAGGGTTTTATTCCAAGCCCTTCGGAATGCAAAAGGGCAGGACGGCTCTGGCCTGGTCTGGATCTCAAGGACCCAGAGCAATCCCTGGTCAAAGGAGTATTCGGGATGGTCACCCTAAGATCTCTCTTGTATCTTCCAGGAGCTCTAGGCCTCACGGACATCACATGAACACAGCGACAACTCCCAGGTACTGGGAAGAGCTCACTGTCAGCCCAGCACTGGTTTTCATGTCTTGCAGGCCAGGTAAAGGGCGGGACCCAGAACTTCAAAGATATTTAAATGCCTAAATCCAATTGAAATCAACTGGAGATAGGCACCTAAATACCATTGAGGATCTGGGCCTGGGTTTTTCCATAGACTGTTTGGCATTAGTTGTAGGCTGGATGCACACCTGTCTTTCTGATAAAGGGCACCCTCCCGCAGAGAGAATATAGGACTCAGTCCAGCCCACCACGAGGCTGCTGGACTCACTAAGATTTAAGGGAAAGTACCCCAACCCCCACAGACAACTGGAATATATGTATAGGCTTGACAGAATTTGATTTTTTTTATCATTTCAACTGATACCAATGTTGATTTTTATGCATTTTTTAAAATTTTTATTCATTTAGACTTTCCAGTTACAGGTTAGAGAGTGGTGGAGTCAGACAATAATTTAATGACATCTTGACATTCAAAGAGTTAAATCTTTAGAATTGTAAAAACAGTCCACATGTCCTAATATATGAATTGCTTTAAATCACACTCTAAAATATTCTCAAGCAGCATTTTTCTTGCTTTGCCTATATTTTCTGTGGGTTTGTGTGTATGTATGCTGAAATGGATGTTTATTGACATTTAACAATAAAAAAAAATCAAATCTTTCCAAGCCGAAATATACAGCAGGCATGCTAGATACAGCTGAGTTCAATGCTTTCCTGCCCCATGAGAGGCTCCAAGACTCGCCCAGTAGTGAGCTAGCGGAGGACAACTTGCACCATGTTACAAACGTTGAGTCTCTGTACTTGTAGTGACAGCTATGTTTTCATATAAGTAACCTCAGTTTGTCTGGCATGCAAAAAGTATTACACACCACAAGATCTTGTGTGTCTAACATGGCAAGGAAAAATACATTGTACAACACTATATTTAAAATACCTGTAGCATTTGTTCATGTATTTAACAGACTACATTGGAACACAGTTGCACAAGAAGGCAGAGTTAACGTTATATGTGCATCCTTTAACATTGCCTAACTTCTAAGCACTCGTGGTCCTGGATTTCCAGAGGAGATGAGCACAGCCCTAGAATCTCAAGTGCTCAGTCCTTCTGAAAATTAGGTCCTAGTGGTCTGCTTTTCAAGATGACTCTGCCGCTCCCAAGCTACTGACGAGAATTTTGAACATTTGGCCAGAACTGTGCAACCAGTGCTATTTTCCTAATGGCTCTTTTTATATCAAATTTCCCAATTTTTAATTAAAAGTAAAAAGATGGACAAAACAAGACAAAAAGAAAATGCATCACTCTACAATTTCAAAGCTCTGATGACTTACAATAGAGATGTAAATAGACAACTTAAGATCTACCATGCAGCAGAGACATATTTGGTAAGACACCACCTGAATGTTGTCACCCTAGGCATTACTGTAATACAAATAATAATATAGATCTTGACTAGGCCCATAGAACAAGCTGCTTTTGAATAAGTCCAGTTTGCATGATAAAAATAAAGAGCATTTAAAACCTTTAAAAAAATGCACTCTAGACAATAAATAAGAATGGAAATGATTTTATTTCGGTACAGTTTTGACAGTTATCTTAAATGTCTACTCCTCATAGCACAAGATGACTACAGCCTGCTACCATTTATAGTGTGAATAAATACAATTATCCTGTGCTACAAACAAGATTACATTTTATTATTTACCAAAGATACAGTCTTTAAACAAACACACTGTATTGCAAAAAGGTATAATACATTTAAGAAAAAAGGGCTATAGTCATAATCACATGACTCTAACATTTTTAAACACAGAGGAAGTTTGCTCAGACACTCAAGTTTGATTGAATTTAAAATGTTCTGTCTGCATTATCCACTTTCCATTGTAAATCTTGCAGCCACTTCACTTTTGTTGTTGTTGGTCTGTGATGCGATGTCCTGCAAAGAGAAAGATAGAAGTTAGAAAATAGCAAAATTGTCATTTTTGTGAAGAAAAGAGATGTTAAAAACACCGATCTGCCATTTTTGCTGGACTTGATTACTGATGTAAGATGTAGTCTATGCACCTCACTTTGCAAATGCAAGTTGATGCTGCTTAACACTTTGCAACATTGTATATTGCACAAATGTACTGCCATCAGATAGGGATGACTTTACTTACAGAAGATGATGAGAGTAGTCTCCGAAGGAAGACTCCAGTATGTGATGTGGTCTTGATGCTCTCTCTCTTGCTCCTCGATGTTTCTTTTTCTGTCTCCATCTCCCTAGCTGCTCGTATCATAATATCTATAGCAAAAACCACATATCAATGTGCAACTCATTTTATCAAAACCACACTTCCTTTAACCTTAAAGGGACACCATCAACTACAAGTTCAGTTAATTTTTAAAATGAGTTTAAAAGTTCAGGTTTTGCACATGTTGATTTCAATGGGAGTCTGACACCAAACCTGCTTAGCACTTTTGAAAATCCCACTAGGCACTTTGCTAGTAGTCCGTTAGGGCCAGGTTTTCAGAGTGCTGTCAAATGCACAAAGTAAAGAAATGAAGGAAAAAAAAGATTATTTTCCTCTAAATCTTTCAGCTCTAGTGATTTTAGGGATTACCTGTTGGTAGAAAGTTTTCAGACACAAGCATGATTTTGGAGTGGATGGTGTCCCTCTCATGGTAAAATTAAAATGCTACAGGGAAGGGAAAGGGAGGGAGGAGAGCAAATTAAATATCTAATTTACCATTATCTTCTGCTGTGCTTCGATTAACATCTCCAGAACTTGTTCTCTACTGCTAGCAAATTGTTACTTAGTTTCAGAGCCCCTGGAAAATAGACATTAATAGACCTTCAGTATAGAATTGAAGTCAAAAAACATCTAGAAATTAAAATGCAGAAGAGCCTTGACTGTGCATGTTAATACTTACTTGTTATGTGTTTGGGTGTATATTTTGGGGTTCCTTTCTCCCATAACCCTCACAAAAAAAATCATCATGAAGAGATAGTTGAGGATGGAGTGTTCACCTTAATTCAGCTAATTCCAAAGGAAATGTTTTTACACCTCCCTATGTAATAAAAAATTAAAAAGTCTGGAAAGACAGTGTTAGGGTCTATAATTAATTCCCTATGGATATGCAAGGCCTCAATTCAACAAGGTACTTAAGCATATGCTTATTTTAAGCACGAGTAGCCCCATTGACTTCTATTATGTGTTTAAGCACAGGCACTGTTGGTAGACCCTTGTGGTTTTACTAAAAGTCTCGTGATAGTTGATGTTTTTCTTAAAGCCCCAGCTCCTGGAGTCAAGTGATTACAGGACAATTTTACATTTTGTCTACATAAAAGACAAGTTTCTAGCCCTCGTAGTTGGGAAAAAATATTGAAAATGTGACCTGAGTGTGACCTAAAGGCTCAGAAATCAGAAGACAAATTAAAAAACCCTTTCATTTATTATTAGAAAAACCCAGAAACAATACTGACTTTAAATACTTTGGTGACTTGGAGCCTAATAACTGATCATTCACTAAGGATCTGACCGAAATCCCAGTGATTTAATGGGAATCTTTCCTCTCACCTCAGTGAAAGCTGCATTAGGCTCAGGCACCCAAGCAATTTCCACCACCCACCCAACCTTAACTTGGCCTTTTTAGATCTTCAGAGACTAACTCAACTATCAATATCAAAAGCTAGTATTAAAACCAACATCTTCTCAGCAACGAGCAAAATTTTCAGCATCATTTATCTAGAAATTTAATAATAGAGGGTTCTTCAATCTAGCAGACAAAGGCTCTAGCAGATCAAGGCATAAAGTCCAAAAGCTGGAAATTGAAAGCTAGACAAATTCAGATTATTAATAAGGCAAATATTTAACAATGAGGTTAATTAACCATTGGAACAACTTGCCAAGGGTTGCGGGGGATTCTCCATCACTGGCAATTTTTAAATCAAGGATCGATGTTTTTCTAAAGTATCTGCTCTAATGCACACAAGAATTAATTCAGCCAAGTCCAATGGCCAGCATTACGCAGGAGGTTAGACTAAAGGATCACAATGGTCCCTTCTGGCCTTATAATCTATGAAACAATATGCTAGTGGATACATCATTTTCTGCATAAAAGCATTACAAATTCACTCTAACAGCTTCAGTGCAGAGAACCAGACACCACATTGCTGAATATTTATCATCACTCTGTGATTAAATCCTTATGAGCACTACAGAATGAGTTTACTCCCGGGGGAATTCTGCACCACTGAGAAAGCGGAGAATTTATGTCCTCTGCAGATTTTTTCCTCCTGCAGAATAATTTATTCTTATTGGGAGGCAAAGAGAAGCTGTAGTTACACCTTTCACCCAGCAGGGGCTGATGTGGCACCAGGAGAGAGGGCAGCTGGCTCACTGGTTGGAGCAGCTAGCAATGGAGAGGGAAGGGGCAGAGGCTGCCTTCCTCACAGTGCCCTGCTCACAGAGCCAGGTGAGGAGGCATGGGATGAGGGGAGGGAGATGGACAGAGTTTGGCACACTGGGCTGCTGAGGGAGGTCACACAGACTGGGGCAGGGCACAGGAGCTAGTGGGGTCACAACACTGAACCAGAGGCTGAGTGAGAGTGTAGGGCCACATGGGGACATGTGTAGGTATGCCTGGCTGAATGGGAGAGGCTAGGGGGTCAGTCAGGTTGTGTATAAGGGAGGCTCCCCAACTCCCTAACACCACTTCCCCCCAAAAAAATCTGTTCCATACTTCTCCCACCCACACCCAACAACCCTTCAGGTTCATTCCTAGGCTCCTTCCCAGCAACCACTTCCCTCTCCCTCAGCTCTTTCCATTATCCCTGACTCCCCAAGCCTTTGCACTGCTTCTGAGGGGTGTAGGAAATACGTTTCTGTACTGTAGTTTAAATGAACTATTACTCAAAGTTCTGTATTAATTTGCCTAATAAGGAATCTATTTGTCAAAAACATTTCCTGAATCTTTCTTATTGTCTGTATTGTGACAGACATACTTGCTGACAGGTATTTTGAAATAAAACAATATAATTATGCCAATTTCAATTATCTTGGTAATCTGACAAATAAAATATGCAGAATTTTAAAATACTGTGCACCGAATTTTAAATTTTTTGATGCAGAATTCCCCCAGGAGTCACTAGTTACACACCAAAGCCCTATTTAGCTATTCACCTTCTCCCTGATAAGCAAGATATTGCAATATACTATAGCCACTTTGTATCACTTGGGCAACGCAAAACAGCCATGTTCTGGTACCACATAGCAAGAGGAGAAATCCCTTTGTGACAGGGAACTTTCTGCAGTTGGAGATGGCTCCTTTGGCACCCTCCTTACACTCCCTGGTGCAGTGCGGGGAGCTCTGTCAATCCTCCACTACTGTTATTTATATCACTGGCATAAGATCCGTAAGTGACCTAAGTTAGAGAAGCTGAGATGCTTCAAGTTATGCAAAGGCAGATCAGGGAGCTGCAACTGGTTTCCTGACAGCTCCCCCTGCACTGAATGGAACTGTGACGTGAGAAAACTTCAACCCTATTATATTCTCTCCCTATCCAGACTATCGTACGCTTGTCTCCCTCACTCTCCCCTAGTTTCAACACTGGCTCCAATGCCATTGAAGTCAATGGAAAGAATCTCTATTAACATCAGCGGGCTTGGATGCATGTCACACTGCAGCCATATTCCCAACAATGCAACCAGCTGCTTAGTTCAGGGAGGGCTTGTCTACACCACTGAAGTTACAATAGAATAGCTACACCACCATAGCTATGCCGCTGGAGGTGAGGATTTTTCTATCACTATAGTAACTCCACCGCCGGGAGCAGCACTGGCTAGGTGTACAGAAGCATTCTTCCACGGACCTATCTGTATCTAATTAGGGGCTAGGTTGGTATCGCTACGGCACTCAGAGGTGAGACTTTTTCACACCCCTGAGCGACGTAGCTATGTCGATCTACTTTTTAAGTGTAGACCAGGCCTGAGACACCCAGCGTGGTGTAGAAGACAGCTCTGTGCTGGGACATGGCTGAGGTGTGATTTGACTGTTATTGCCAGGGGTCTCCAGTTGCATGGCACAGGATAGCTCCACACCCTTGGGTTAGCCAGCATCCGAAAGCTCTGGGGTTGGGAAATGCAGTTGCTACTTAGATGTGCCCAGAGCCACTTTGATGATCGAACAGAGATAGACAAACAGATCTCTGGAAATCAGGTACCCCACCCCTTCCGTCTCACTCACCCACTTCTCACCTTCTCTTCTCCTCTCCCTACGTGCTCAGGCTCCCCCTCCTCACCTGGATTGGCCCTCTGTCTGTCTGCCCCTCTCACCTGGATTGCACCCCCTTCTCCTCAGAGAGGCTGCAGTTGGCTGGACTCGTCTCAGTAGGCAGCTGCTTCCTCTTCACGGGTCTCTTACGGCTCTTGGCCTGGCTTTGTCCTCTTTGCAGCTCAGAGTCACTGGATGGGCAAAACGGACATAGGAACTGGTTACAACATGTGAGAGGGGGCTCTCTAATGGCAGGTGAAGCTAGACATGGGAAATAGAGGGAAAGCAACCCAATCCGTCCTGGGAGAGGCACACAGACTAAAAACATTTCCTCCAAGCCAGCATTAAGTTTGCTCATGTCAAGTTATGGCCGAGAGTTTAGTCATACAACATTCAGGGTTAGATGTGCCAGAGCAGCCTCACCTCTGCCTTCTGCAGAGTATATTTACAAACAGGTCTCTCATTCCCAGTATCAGGACAGAGTCATAAGGAAGCTGGGGAGGAAGGATGGGTTGTGGTTAAGGCACAAGACTGGGAGGCAGAACACGTGAGTCCTGTTTAGAACAGCCAGAACCAGTCCTTCTCAGCCCCTTCTGCTATCTCTCCCGCTCTGTAGGCTTGTCCTGCTTCTCCCTCTTTGGAACCTGCCAGAGGACACCTCTCTCTAGGAGCTGCCTTTCTCCTCAAGAGCTCCCCCCTAACTGAGGTTGTTAATATTTGTTTATTAGGCCCAGTTACTCAGTGAATTAACAACCCTTAGGTGAACCTAAACTGCCTCATTCCTCCCTTGTGAGGCCTGTCAGATGTAGGCTGGACTCCTGAGCCTTCAAAGGGCGAGCTATTCACTAACAGTGGGCAAATCCCTTCTCCTCCTCTTATTAGTCATGATAAAAATCCCTGCCCTGGGGAATTTACAATTCTAGGGCCAGATTCTGATCTCACCTCACACAAGTGTGAATTAGGAGCATCTGCACTCACCAGTGGGATTTTTGAGCATCTGGGTATACCACAGCTGTATGTGAAATCAGATGAGACTTTAATTATGCCAGTAAAGTGCTGGCAACCAAAAAGCAGGGAGGGGAGGTGAAAGGGCAGGGATACAGGAAAAGCTATGGAGAGAGACACTTCATTCTGTTGGTTCTAGGGTTAATTGTTAATGTACAAAAGGAAGGTGAAGCGACAGAAGAGCAGGGCTGTAGCATTACGTCACAAAGTGCCAGACTTCAATCCAGCCTTCTGAGATCAGTGCAGTCATCTCCCTCCCTGACTAGCCTGTGTGCAGGGTCCAGGCTCTAACATCCCTCACCTGTCCAGCGAGGGGTGGTAATTCTCATCTCGCAGGTCGTCCGTGTAAGTGAGGTCATCATCCTCGGTGAAGTCTTCGTCCTCTTCCTCTTGGGGATCTGGCAGCTGCTCAGGCTTATCATCCAAGTCCGGTGTGCTGCAAGAATCAAATGTTAAGAGAGTGGGCTCGATGGAAGAACACCTCCCTCAGCAGCGGCTCTGAGGGGAAATCTCTGATGGCTCTGTGGCTCCTGATCCCAACACCTCTCCTCACAGCCTGATGTCCATTTTATCTACACGTCCCTGTCAGTCATTGGCCTCTCTACTGAAGTTGTTCACAATGGGGCTGATGACTGCTCACAGGGATGAGGAAAGAATGCCCCACTGGGAACTGGATGAGAATTCAGCAATTAATTTCACATAGGACTTTGTCAGATGGGAGCGACTCCGGGTCATCACGGCCCTGGGGTTGCATGACTGCTCCTCCCTAGCCCGGGAAGCACACATGCAGGGGATTAATGAGCGCCAGGGATAGATGATGATAAGAGCCACTGTCTGTCATGCGGACTGGATTGGGAAGGGGGGGCATTTGTGTTATTTGACATCATATGTCAACATCATAGTAATTCATGTGAGATATACCATGTCAGGTGCTGTTAGAAAGGTTATAATGTGCTGAGTAAGAAGATAATATTTGTGTTCATGTGTGATATATGTGAAGAAAGTTATGGGGATCTTTGATATCCCTGTATTTCAAACTGTGCTATAGAAGACACACCCCAGGCAAAGAGGCTGCAGGACAATAGCCCGCTTAATGGCCCATCAAGACCTTTACAGAGGCCAGAGGCCCAGGAAGAAACTAAACGCATACCTGAAGAGTTACCAGGATTGGCCCATGTGACTATGGACTCCATTTTGGTTCCTGTAAAGTTCCACAAGCCACATGGCCAGAAACAGAGGGTATATAAGATCAAACCACAGAAACCATTTTGTCTTTTGTCTTGTTCCTTGTTCCTGTCCAGCTGCGGACACACCTCTGGATCAACACACTTTGCAACTGAACTGAAGGACTTAGACCCACCCAGGTACTAGATGTATACCAGAGGAACTATACAACTCCACAATTGTTCTAGAAACCTGATGTATATGGACTTTTAAATCATTTGTATGATCTGATTGCTTTGATCCTTTAACACTTCTCTTATTGTTTGTTTTTCTTTTATTAGTAAACCTTTAGTTTTAGTTACTAAAGGATTGGCTGGCAGCGTGGTATTTTGGGTAAGATCCAAACTTATAGTGAACTGGTACTGTGGCTGATCCTTTGGGATCAGAGGGAATCTTTTAGTAAAGAGCATAGAGTTTAAACAACTGGTCTCTTTACTGGAGCTAGTGTCAGTTTGGGGAGCCAGAGACTGAAATGCAGTAAAGGGGGCTGTGTGTATTTGCGCAGTGGCTTCTTGATAACCAGTGTGGGGGAATCAGAAGCACTGTTTGTGGCTGGTTGGGAAGTCTGACTGCAGTGTCACCCACCAGTGTTGGGAGAATTTGCTCTCCTTTTACAGCCTGCCCTGACCCTGGCATTATCAGTGGGCTACCCTGGGCACGGACGGGTCACACTGTCACTCACCTCTCTGGCTCTCTCTCTTCCCTGCCAGCCTCTGCCTCCTCCAGGGGAGCTGTGGGGAGAGAAACTAGTTGAAGGGTGAGGCAGAACCATGCAGCTGAGATATTCAGAGAAGGGTGGGAAAGAAAGGAGCAATCACAATGGGGGAAAGAGAGCATGCAGAGAGGATTTGGGAGGAAAGGAACTCAGGCTGAGAAGGCCTTGGGTTTTGGAAGGGAACTAAATCCCCCTTCACGGTACAAACCAAGCATGAACTGGCCAGGGGAAGAAACTATGAACAAGTTGGTCCATCAATTGTTCGCAGGGGCGTTTCTTGCTCCTCCTGTGAAGCAGCTGGTACTGGTCACTGAAGGATAAAGGGATATATGGACCTTGGGCTGATCTGTCCTGGCAGTTTCTCTGTTCCAGCACCCCAGCAGTGCTTGGCTAGACAACTGCACCTTTTCCTCCACAGCCAACCCTCCCCTTGGGACCTTCAGGCTGGACCAGTGCCCCATGCCTAACACGAGGCTGCATTTGAAAGTTTCACAGAAGACAGGATGCAGCTGCCAACAAGGTCAACAGCATCAACTGCATGAGACCTGCCATGGCTCCCGACTCATTCCCAGGAGCTCTAGATTTGGAACTGAAAAGCCCTCCATGGGACTTGGGCCCTAGTCCCTTAAAAGACATGCCTCTCTCCCCATGAACAGCTGAGACAAGCTGGATGCTTTCACTAAGGATAGGTTTTCATTTCAAGCAGCTCTGAGCCAGTGACCTGGTCAGTTACAACACTGTTAAAAGATGTAGCAAAGATCAGACCTACCAAAGACAAGATCTACCCACATTCCTGGAACTGAACTAAAGCCTTGGCCAGCCCCAGGACTCAATAACCCACCCATGTCCCTGTAAATGACAAATCTCTGAACAGTCCAAGGGTTCAGCCTGGTTTCAGGGTAGATGTCTTCTCTGGACCTGAAAGGGCCTGAATCTGGTGACTGATGGTCAGGGCTTATGTACTGTCCAGGGCTGGGGGAGGGCATAGGTGGGATAGGGGCTAATTTAGAGGAGAGTGGTTATTATTATCGACTCCCCATCATCACTGTGGATGGAGCTAAGACTCACGGGTTGCTCATTTGCTTAACAGGGCCCAGCCAATCACCTTCAGATAGGGCGGGGTGGGGCGTGGCAGAGGCAGGGGTTACCTGAACTTGCTGGCTAGCCAGTACTCTGGGTTGGGAGGGTGATAGGGGATTTGGAATCAACAGGGATGCAAAACACATGGTTAAAGAAATCAAGGGCCTGTGGAGAGGGGGAATCCCAGCTTTGGCTGGACAGAAGGGGGCAGTAAGGCCCTGGGAAAGGGAAGGCTTGTCAGTAGGATCCATCATGCCACCCCAGGCTTGCTAGGGTGGTTGGGGGTTCTGCTCACTCTGTCACCTGCATCAGCGTCAGCGATTCCTGCTCCTAGCTCTGCACCGTGGTCCATGCTGCCGGTGGGTGATGGAGCCACCATTCTCTCCACCACAGCGCTGTCCTCAGTGGGGCTGGGCTCCACCTCAGCCACCATTCCAGAGGAGTCCTGGGCAAGCGCTGCCCTGCGGAGCGAGCGCCTGCGGTTGGTAACCAGGGAAGGTGGTGGACTGGGCCTTGAGCTGTCCCCTCTTTCCTCCCTGCGCCAGGAGGTGGCTCTGCATGGCTGCCCGACACCTTCCGGTGGGGCACAGCCCTGCTCTGCCGGTGCAGGGGGGCTCCAGGAGAAGGTGTGTCCAACAATGCACTCCCACATAAGGGTCCACGGGGCCCCCTTGTTACATTGTGAGGGGGTCTTCACGCTGGGGATGAAGCTGCACTCCTGGCTGTGATCGTGAGACAAAATGACCAGGCGCTGCAGGGCATCAGTGGGGAGGGAGCTGGGATCCGTGCCACCCTGCCCTGGGGGAGAAAGAGAGAAACCACATGTAAGTGACAGGGTGCCCCTACCCCCAGATAATCTGTCCATCCCCCCATATAACCCAGCATCCCTGAGGACCACAGCACCTTCCCCTCATGTAAACCCCCAATGGGGCTGCAGTGTAGGTGACCCCACCACATAATCCTTCTCCCTGACAGGATTGTCACTAAAGAAGGGATCCCCACACTGCACCTCCCTTTTTAGAAGGGCACTCAAAGCTGCACGCCTCTCCCCCCAAAGAGAAGTGTGTGCAGAAACACAGAGACCCCCGCATGGGCGGGGGAGATGCCTACCTGCACACAGCACACAGCCTTGGGAACTGTACCTGCAGCAGAGAGAGAGGTGAGGACAGAGGTGAGAGACTGAGTGATTGGTGACGAGCAGGGAGCGAAACCTGAAAACACGGAGTCTGCAGCCCCTGGCTGAGCGAACCCACCCAGAAGAGAAAAGGGAACCTGTGCCGTGACCTCCCTCAGCCCGCTCCCAGATCCCCACCACCCTACAGGACAGGCATCAAGGACGGATGCCAGTGAGGGTGCAATGAGGGGAAAGGACATGTCAGGGCTTGTCAGGGAAACTGCAGGAGGACATGCTTGGGGAAGGGAACCTGTGAGGATGTGGGAGGGATGCACAAAGGGTTGTGTGTGGAAATAGGGGCTGTGAAGAGAGTGGGCCCTGGTACGGGAAGGTGAATGGGGGGTGGACTGTGCTGGGATCAGGGGTTTCCTATGTCCATTCTACAGAGCCTCCATACTTTCCCCTCCTCCCATACAGCCTTTCCCCCATATCCTGGCCCCTGCAGTGGGACCAGTACTCCCATCCCACTCTTCAGTCACTCCTCACCGGTCAAGCAGGTACTTGGCCAGCTGGGAGTGCAGAGAAAAGCCCAGCTGCTCCTTGAGCTGGCACCACTGCTCCAGGTGGCCCCCAATGCGGATGCGGCACTTGCTGCGGCGGGCATCCAGCTCCTTGCGCTTCTGTTTGCGGATGCACTCAGGAGTCCGCTGGCGGCCCTGACGTCCCTGCTCCATCCTCCTACCAATGATGCTGCGTGCCTGGAAGTGGGGAGAGAGACTGGGGCATAAGAGGGGAAACTGAGGTGCAAACCCCTCAGGGCTGCACAGAGGGAGTGGGGCTGGGATCCTGTCTGTGGTATACTGAGAGGCGCAGCAAGAGAGATACAGGGGCAGTGAGCCCACTGAGGGGGTGGATACCATTGAGGGATAACAAACCATGGCATAGAAGATGAGGGATCAGTGACCCCACCTAGGGCATTTTTGGGGGCTGGGGAAGAGTCTGAGAACCCAGCCAGTGAAGAATGCACCCACCAAAAGAAACATTAGAGGAGGGTGTCTCAGTGGAGACAGATAAGCCAAGAGAAGAAAATAATACCCCGGGAAGAAAGGGTCTGAAGGGGGAACAAAAAGGGATGATCACATGGATAGGGTGCAGGGGGATGAGGAAGAGACCTCTTCCCTCTCCTGCTGCATTAGTTTGTCCAAAAGTGATTAGTTTCATGAATAGCCCCCAACCCTTCCCCTTTCAAAGGGCTAAACTGACCCGCTTGTTCATTGGGGAGATGCCCTCGACACGCTGCTTCCCTCAGTGCATCCCTGGGACCCGCTGCACCCTGCCCCTCTCACCACATGGGGGATGGCGGTACCCAGTGCCCCCCCTGCCAGCCTAACCCCGCCCACCTCCTGCACCAGTCACCCCCTTGGCCCTGGACTGCCACTCCCACCGCCATGGCCCCACACACCAGGACCCCTTAGCTCCTCCCCTTTTCTTTGGCCCCACCCCGGCATCACCCACCATAGCCCCACCCCATCCTCACCATAGCTCCTCCCCTTTTCTTTGGCCCCACCCCTGCCTCTTCCACCATAGCTCCGCCCCTGTCACTCACCATAGCTCCTCCCCTTTTCTTTGCTCGCCCCTGTCCCTCTCACTATGGCCCCGCCCCTCTCCCTCAGCCCCATCCTTGCCCTTCCCCTCGGCCTCGCCCCGCCCACCGTAGCTCCGCCCCCACGGTCTAGATGACATCATATCTCCCCCCACTTCCTCGTGACCGTGGAAGGCGGTTAGTTCCCTCGCGCGCGCCCCGAGCCGCCATCTGTCAGTGCCGAGTGGCTCTGGCCAATGGGAGCGAGGCGCGCGGCCGCGGCCGTTGTATGGGGAAGGTGGGGGCGCACTATTCCCCCTTTACTCCCGCTCCAGCCCGCGCGAGCTCGCCCCCTTCCAACTGCCGCTCGCGCTTTTTCCGCCTCCGTTCCTTAAAGTGGGTCCGGCCAAGCGGAGCGCGGGATGGGGACGTTGGGGCAGCATCGGGCCCCGTTCGATAGCCCGAGCCCGACCCGGAGCTTCCCACCGCTTTCCCCCGAGCTTACCCCGGGTAGGGCCCACCCTGGGGCCGTGTCCCCTTTAAGAGACAGAGCCCCCCCCCATCGCTTACACAGCGCTGGCCGAGACCGTGACAAGATGGCGGCGGCTTCCCGTCCACAGCTCGGGAGGAGCGCGCATGCGCCGCGGCCGCCCTCCGGCTGAGAACAAGTGTCTCCCGGTGCATCACGGGAAATGGAGTCCTGCGCGCAGGGCCTGATGGCATCTGGTGCCTCTGGTTCATGCGGTCAAGGCTCCGCGCAGGGCATCATGGGAGTTATAGCGTTTATGGATACGGGAGCGAGATGGTCTTGTCCTCCCGCCCCCACCCCGATGCATGTGGGGAGCTGTAGTCTTGTGTCCCTGATGCATGATGGGAGCTGTAGTCTCCAGTCCCCTGAGCCCAGTGTATAATGGGAGTTGTAGTCCTGTGACCAGGGTGCACGATGGGAGCTGTAATCAAAGGGCTCCCGTTCAGCAAGGGACTTATGCACCTGCCCAAATACAGGCACCCAAGTAGGCTTGACTGCAGAGGTGCGGCTCATGCATTTAAGTACCTTCCCAAACGTGCTTAAGCGCCTTCTTGAACAGAGGGCCTTTTAAAGAGCCATGAAACGTGACTTGCTGGACCCATTCTCATCTGGTCGGCATGACACAGAGGGTGCACCTACACTAGAGCACTGACGTCTTTATGCTGTAAATACCTTTCTGCAAACTACCAATTGTTCTATTCTGCGGCTGGGGGGTGAGGACAATACAGGGACCTCACAAAATCTAATAGCCCCGGGCCCACAGGGGAGTTAATTCGGCTGTAGACCATGAAATTTCAGCTAGGCTGTGCCTACTTATTAAATTAAGCTACGAAATATTAATAAGATGCATATTGCAGACTATGTGCAATAGTGTCTGGAGTCCCTTCTGAAAAGGGGTGATTGTTTCTCATTGTAGCACACCCATGCTGTCTTTCCATTCTCAAAGTATGTCTGGTATTTCATGAAGATAACTGTTTATTAATTGCCTCTCTTGATTGGACCATCTTCCCTAATGAACTTATCCTTTGGGAATAACTCAGCTATGCAGTAAACAGAAATGTGTTAAATGCAAAGCATGCCAGACCTCCATGGCTCCAGACTTCTCAAAATACCTTATGATCAAAGCCCATGGCTGGATGCCACCCCAGGTATTGCTCAATTTAATCACAACAACCCCAAAATCCCTTTGTTTGAAGGGTAGAACACTGAAACTAAACAACAAATCCAGGTGGCTAGCATCTTTTAACTAAGTAAAATACATGGGTCTCTTCCTCTTCTATTATTTTCTGGAATTCCTGTGTTTGCTCATGTAAATTATCAAAATGCTTTGAAAAACATTGAATTTAAGGATATAAAAGAGAACTGGTAATGGAACTGGTAAAACAGAAATAACTCTTGACAAAAAAGTGACAAGACCTGACATCTTGCCCAGCTGTCTTCTGAGACCACGGATGCAGGCTCTCGGGGGGAAGCTGCTAAGAAACCATCGCTGCCTCTTGCCTGCATTGGTGAGGATAATTGCTTTTGCAGCTAAAATATACTGGACTTTTGGTTTGGGGGCTCATTTTATATGTTTATAAATATAGTAATTAAAGCCTTTCTATCATTATTGAATGAGAGTCGTGTCAATTCCTGAGCACACTAATAGCAGATCCCAGTCTGTGAGTTAACACTCAACATATTCAGAAGTTCTTGTGTGGTTTCAAAAGTACTGATATCTTTATGCTCTAAATACCTTTCTGCAAACTAACAGTTGTATTCAGAAAACACATCATAATTACATAATTGCCCCCAAATTTGCCTTAGGGTCTCCCTGCAATCACCTTTCCCAGCGCAAAGATCAAACGTTTTGCCATTCTTACTTCTGCACTGCAGCTGGCACTGTCTTCAGAGCTGGGCGGCTGGAGAATGGCAGCCAGTGTTTGGACATCCAGCTGAGGCAAATTTTCGGGTGTCTCTAGCCCCTGCAAGCTCCGCCCCTGTGAGAGACTGGGATTGATGGCCTGGGAGGTCCCTTTTGGTCCCACGTCTCATGTCCAAAATCACATGCTTCAGGGATTCAGCTGGTCCCCTGCAGGCATCAAGAAAGAAATATCCCTTCCTTGATGTATTTGGGGTTTTATTTTTTCTCTTTTCCTGAAGTGTCAGAGATTGGCCATTGTAGGAGACGGGACACCCGTCAGGGTGGCTCCACAAATGACCTTTCTCAGATGCTTGGGTTGGTTTGTCTTGCTTACATGCTCAGGGTCAAACCAATCACCACTTTTGGGGTCAGGAAGGAATTTTCCTGTAGTGTCCTGTAGTGTTCTTCACCTATCCCCGCAGCATGGGGTTTGGGTCGCTTGCTAGAATCATCTGGGCATAGCTCACCAAATCAGTTCCCTGCCATTGCGGGGCCACATTGGTGTATCTTAGTCCCTCCGATTCTCTGCCTGTGGAAGAAGAGCGTTTAGTCTCCAGACGATTGGACTCTTTGTAGCGGTACCTGGGCGGTGTGTAGTGGCCTACTGGGGTGGCACCAGCCTTTTCCCAGTGGAGTGCCTGATGTGGGCTAGACAGAAAATGGGGGGCTTTTGAGCATAGGAGGATAGGCTTGGAAACTTGGTTGTTTGGGAGAGATTTTGAGAGAAGTTAATACAGGGTGCCTTTTTTGAGAGATCTGGGGATAATGGAGCTGGTTTCTCTGCTGTTTCTGTTCAGGGAAGGGAATGGTTGCTGGACGAAAAAGGTATCTTGTGTGTTTCATCATTTCAAAGGCTTAGAAAGGATCATTACTATGGGAAATTGAAATAATTTTACAACTGAGCTTCCCTAAGGGCAGCTGTGATTGGCTACAAATTATAGGTGAAAGGGACTGCCAGACGGCATGATGTCATAGAAAGGATGACAGATCACTCTTGGCTTTTCTGGGAAAGGATGTAGCTTTCCATTAGTTCGCATCCAATCAATCAGAAAGTGAGGGATTTTTGTTCTTCTCTTTCTGCCAAGGTTTTCAAAGGACCAAGAAACAGGCAAGGTTAGTTCCTAGCTCCGCTTGGGAGCTGAACCAAGCCAATGCAAGCCAGACTTCATCAGGTCAGGCTAGAAAACAAAACAAAGGGAGACCAGACAAGTACGTTGTTTGAACACTGTCATCTGGTGATATGAGTGAGATTATGAATTCAGATGAAACCTCCGAGCTCTCCAAGGCCAAGGTGTCCTATTCATCCACGGCAGGGCTGTTCCCTGTTAGCTACATGGATAGGATGTTCTGCAGGGGAAACTTTGCAAAGGGTATTGGAGACAGAGCCTCAGTGTATGTGGCTGCGGTTCTTAAGTACCTGATCTTCAAGATTTTGGATAGGGCTGGGTCCATTACCAAGCGCCACAATAGGCATCTGATTTCCCCATGGCACCTGAAACTCGCTATCCAAAATGATTTTGAGCTCAACAAGCTGCTGGCCAGGGTCACCATCTGTCAGCGCGGGGATGCATCCAACATCAAGCCTCTGCTTTTCCAGACCAAGAAAATCAAGGACAGGAAATCCTCCAGAAGAAGGACTGTTCCACTTCCCATCCCTTCTGAGTGAAGACTGAGCAAAAGCAAAGGAATCGACTTGGTTACTAATCACTTTTCCAACGCCACAATTGTGGTGTAATAAAAGAGGTTAAAATGCCATATCTGGCTTTGTGAATTCATTTTCTCTGTTGTTCATCTAAGGTTGAAAGGAGTAAGTCAGCAAGTTAGGAAGCTGTGATATAAGAGGCTTGATTGATACAATATAAGCATTTAATAAACAAACATGCTCAGAACAGCTTAAGAAGACCTTTAGAAGTGGTTGTCATAGATTATAATTGTGCAGGCATTTCTCCAATTGTCTGAACGTTAGGCCCATTTTTCCAGACTGTGGAGCTGTTTTGGATCAAGTTCTTGGTGAAGATCAGAAGAACAAACTCCCCAAAGGAGCATTAAATCCAGTTACAAAAATAAGACAAAGCCCGCGGACTAAAATTTGAAATTGACCAGTGCTTTTCAGTGCATTAGGTTTTGAGTTTGAGTTTATCCAGTTTCAGATATCCTAAATGAGCCTGAATTCCAGAAGAGTACTGACCACCCCACTGTTGAAAATCAGATCTATTTAAGCAGTAATAGTCAGATCTCAGTGTTTCAGGAGCCAAATTAGTCACCAACCTTACCCAAAAGAGCTATGGTAGTGTGAATTCATTGCTTCATTTACTATAGTACTATTCATATTTTAAACAGTATGATGGGAAGTGTTTTGTGTGTGTGTGTATATATATATATCTGTATATAAATTCTCACATCAAATAAGTTAATAACTTAGTGCAAGTTGATAACTTAATTGGTTAACATAGTAAAAGCATCTTGATTGTTTAATAAATTAGACTGATTAATAAATAAATCACACACTGTTTTAATATCATGTGCTGCAAAGAGCTGCAGGAGACACATTAAAGAATTACCTGGGGCTTGCAAGCTGCAGTCCGAGATTCACTACTTTAAAGGGTCAAAAGCAGGGCATCCAAAAATTGAGGTATTCAAACTTACGGGCCCCTTTTGAAAATGTATTCCTATGGGTTTGTTTTTTCTCTCACTGGAGTAAAACTTGGTGTGACGCCATTGTCTTCCCTGGAGTTATTCCTGATTTACAGCAATATAAGATCAGAATCGAGTCCTATAAAATGATGATATCTGGGAGTTTGAAATAAACAGTGAACACCTTTGCAATAGCAAGATGAGATGAATAACAGTACTTCTAAAAAAAATTAAATTGATTAAGTAATGGGGGCTCCAATCCTGGTTGGGGCATCTCTATGCTACTATAATAATAAGAATTTTGTTATTAAACTGCATTTAAATCTTATCTTCTGACAGTGGCCAATGCAGGTGCTTCAGAGGGAATGAATAGAACAAGTCATCATCAAGTGATCCATCCCCTTGCCCATTCCCAGATTCTGTCAAAGAACAATTCCTGCCCATCCTGGCTAATAGCCATTGATGGACCATGAATTTCCATAGAACCTTTTGTCTGCTGATCACCTGTTACATGAGGACAGTTCAAAGACAAACTGTATAATGGCATAGCTGATTTAGGGCTCTGTCTACACTTCAAATGCTACAGCTGCAGTGCTGTAGTGCTTCAGTGTAGACACGCACTACAAAGCTGGCACTGTCTCCTAAGGGTTTGTTGAGGCAAAGGGAGCTAAAGGAAAAAAATAGAATATTGATGAATGAATACATTGAAATAAATAATAAATGCAATGATAACATGATTAACAATCCGATAAGGGGCAGCAGGAGTCCATTATAACCCCATAAAACCACCACGTCATTCCAATTTTCCTACTCATTCAGCCAAGTGTCAATGAGCTGGTGGGGTACTAAAATCCCTTTCATTTCCATGAGGGAGGAAATGGCTCATAGTCCCATACTGTGTGGATCTGGAGTCTGTACAGACACCACCATTACGTGATGAGCCAGGGCATTGTCCCAGCCAACCAATCACCGGGCTCTAAGGTGACCCCTCATTTGAATGCCAGCAATTATATAAGGGCGCAGCAGAGGGGAGGCTCATGGCATTCACAGATGGTGAGGTGAGGAAGTGAGACCAGGAACAGAGCAGAACGATGGTGGCTACTCAGAGAGGCAAGAAAAGGAGTCAGAGAAAAAGGAAACAACAGCTTCAGCGAAGGAAGCCCAAATGTAGGAAGCCGCAACTAAAACAGAAGAAGCTGCCGCTCAAGGGAGGAAGGAAGGTGAGTTCGAAGCTGGCAGTGAAGCAGGTGAGGAGAAGCCGGGGGCTGAAGCGCCCCTATGATTTGTACGTATCTAAGATGCTACAGCAGCTGCATCAGGACAAGGTGCCCATGACAGCCAAGGCCAGGGGAGCAATGATTTCCTACGTGAGGAAGGTCTACAACAAGGTGTCCTTGGCAGCAGAGTGCCACAGGAAGAACAGCGGCCGCTGTACCATCGGCTCGAAAGAGCTAGAGTCTGCCCTGAGGCGGGTGATGCCAAAGAAAGTGGCCAAACATTTGGCGACTTCTATCCACAGCAATTCTCCTTAGGGAAATATCCCCTTCCCTTCTCCCCCCCGAAGGCTGGTGTAAGAGAGAGAATAAGAGGGGGAAGAGCTGCAAACTCCAGCCTGAGAGAGACCTCAATGCCCATCTGATTAAAGATCTGACAGTGCCTTAAAGATCCTACACTTGGCCCCTTACGGAGAGACCAACTTTCCCCACAGCAATTCTTCATGCAAGAGACTCAGCGACAGAACGTACCAAATGAGTGAAAATGAATTTCCATCACTAAGAAGAAGCCACCGTGCTGCAGCCTTGAATGAGGGACCTCTACTTAGGCTATCACTTCTGGACCCAATCACGACCTGTTTTCACTGGATACCAGAGACCATCCTGCTTCAAACTGAATCAGTGCCAAAGACTTTTCTTCTTTGGGGAGAAAACACCCTCACACTGATGATACAATGAGCAAGGGACTTTCCATCATTATAGATCCTAGAGCATAAAGACTCAGTAGAGAGATTAGCCATCATTAGGAATGAAAGGATTGCATCTGGGGATTTTCCTAAGAGGAAAAGTGATATTGTGTGATCATAATAAACCAGAAATTTAAGCAGCACCTTTTATTGTAATGTGTATTGGGGAATAACGGTGAGGGTGAATTGCGCTTCAGAATATAATGTGAAGTATTGTGGGTTCCTACTGTATTGGACAGAGGAACATTTCTTTCTTTGACAGGGTAACAAACCTTGTAGATAGGGGGAAGGCGGTAGATGCGGTACATCTTGACTTCAGTAAGGCTTTTGATGCTTTCCCGCAAGAACTTCTCTTAAACAAATTAGGGAAATAAAATGTAGATGGAGCTACTATAAGGTGGGTGCAAAACTGGTTGGAAAACTTCCCAGAGAGTAGTTAGCAATGATTCACAGTCATGCTGGAAGGGCATAATGAGTGGGGTTCTGCAGGGATCAGTTCTGGGTCTGGTTCTGTTCAATATTTTCATCAATGATTTAGTAACGGCATAGAGAGTACACTTATTAAGTTTGCAGATACCAAGCCGGGAGAGGTTGCAAGTGCTTTGGAGGATTATAATTCAGAATGATCTGGACAAACTGGAGAATTGGTCTGAGGTAAAATGGATGAAATTAAATAAGGACAAATGCATAGTACTCCACTTAGGAGGGAACAATCAGTTGCACACGTACAAAATGGGAAATGACTGCCTAGGAAGGAGTACTGCGGAAAGGAATCTGGGAGTCATAGTGGACCACAAGCTAAATATGAGTCAACAGTGTAATGCTGTTGCAAAAAAAAGCTATCATGATTCTGGGATGTATTAGCAGGAGTGTTGTAAGTAAGACACGAGTAGTAATTCTTCCACTCTACTCTGCACTGATTAGGCCTCAGCTGGAGTATTGTGTCCAGTTCTGGGTGCCACAATTCAGGAAAGATGTGGACAAATTAGAGAAAGTCCAGAGAAGAGCAACAAAAAAGTTTAAAGGTCTAGAATCTATGATCTCTGAGGCAAGACTGAAAGAACTGGGTTTGTTTAGCCTGGAGAGGAGAAGACTGAGAGGGGACATAACAGCTTTCAAGTACATAAAAGGTTGTTATCAGGAGCAGGGAGAAAAATTGTTCTTCACCTCTGAGGACAGGACAAGAAGCAATGGGCTTAAACTGCAGCAAGGGAGATTTAGGTTGGAAATAAAGAAAAACTTCCTAACTGTCAGAGTGGTTAATCACTGGAATAAATTGTCTAAGGAGGTTGTGGCATCAACATAATTGGAGATTTTTAAGAGCAGGTTAGACAAACACCTGTCAGAGATGGTCTAGATATTACTTAGTCCTGCCATGAGTGGAGGGGACTGCACTAGATGACCTCCCAAGGTCCCTTCCAACTCGAATATTCTATGATTCAGTGACCTCTCAAGGTCCCTTCCAGCCCTATGGTTCTATGATTTCATGTATCCTTTTCGGTTACTTTTCCTGATCCATATCACAGATTAAAAGTAAATATCCAATCAAGGATGGTAAAAAGGCTACCACTGAACTGAGAGCCCTGTAAAGATTTTGATAAGATTTTAAACCATTCAGATGAAGGACGGACATACAGCCACTATAGAGAGCACTCACAAACTCTCCAGGTGCCTTCAGATTTAGTCTTCCTCACACCAACATTCCTTCAGTCTTGTGCGGAAAAAGGGGAAGGCTGGTTGGTCGATGCTGAACCCTATTTCTTTTGGCTACCGAGGGCCCATTTCATTTGCCTTGCACCTGAAGCAGTCCTTTACATCTGTGCAAGGGATCTCAACCTTTCCTATACTATGACCCCATGTCACAAGAGAAAACAGTTTTGGGAACCACCTCCTTTCTAGCCATAAAGAAAAGAAAGGCGGTCACGACTTATTGGGCATGTCTACACTACAAAATTATGTTGACCTAAGTTACATCCACATGCAGCCACTTCAGTAATTAAATTCATTGTGGGTATCCACACTATGCTCCTTGTGTCGGCGGTGCGCTTCCTCACCAGGGGCACTTGTATCACTTGTACCATCAGTGTGGAGCATTGTGGGAGAGCTTCTGAAAGCTAGTAACAATCAATGTAACTAAACAATGCAGTGGCAGTGTCTACATTGACTCTGCATTGATCTAACTACACTGACTCTCATGGAGGTGGCATTATTAAGCTGATGTAGCAGGCACTTGCTTCGGCAGGAGTGAAATTTTAGTATAGACACTTCCGTAGTTAGGTCAATGCCTTGCTTCAACCTAACTGCATGGTGTAGACCAGGCTTCCAAAACCGACTGATCCGTACTGAACTTCAAAGACAATGTGACGGTTTAAATATTGTAAATGGAAGAATGTAGAACTTAACTGGGGAGATGTGATGGAATTCTAAACTGTATTATAATGTTCAGTCACTAGAAGGTGCTGTGGGGAACATATTATTTAAACTAAGCCCAGCCACTCCTGGAAGAGCATTAAAGGATCTTATGATGAACACACCCATTGTATATTAACAAACCCTATAACCAGCCCATATCTGGTACAGGAGCATGACACCCCTCATTTACATAAGGGAGGGAACAGGTCATAGTCACACACAGTGTCACATCAGGGCCCCTGCTGTACTGGTCACAATGTAGTTGCCTGGAGTGGCAGCCCAGCTACCCAATCAGCAGGCACAGGGGAAGCTCCTCATTTGCATGCCAGATGCCTTAACTGGTCAGATCTGGGAGGAGGCTGCTGGCATTTGCAGGCGGAGAGCAGAGCTGAGCGGAGCAATGGCTGTTGCCCAGGGAGGGAAGAAGAAGGTGCAGCCTCTGAGGAGACAGAAGCCCATGCAGAATAAGCCACAAGCCACCGCCAAGCAGGGGAAGCGCCAGCCACAGCCGGGGCATCAGATGAAGCAGAAGCCAGCAGTGAAGCAGCAGAAGAGCTGCCAGGGGAAGAAGGGCCCAGTGAAGAATGGCATCCCCGCCCGCTATGCCTCCAAGATGCTGCAGCAGACGAAGAAGGTGCGGATGTCGGCCAAGGCCAAGGGGCTGATGAAATCCTTCATGGCCGATCTCTACAGCCAGGTATCCACCGAGGCCGAGCACCTGAGGAAGCAGAAACAGCTCCCTGCCATGGGCTCCTCAGAGGTGCGTGCTGCCCTGCAGCAAGTGATGCCCAGGGAAGTGGCCAAGCACTCGGCCACCCCTATCGCCAGCAAGTCTGCATAGAGAAACGGCCCGCCCTTCTCCCTGGGGCAATCCCGGCTGGGGGGAAGAGAAAGAACAAGAGGGGAGAAGGGAGAGAAGCAAGCACCAGCCTGAGAGACCCCAACACCCGCCTGATTTAAAAGAGGACATTGCTAAAAGATGATGAGAAAATTTTCCTGAGGTGCCAACCTCACAATTTTCAATGTGAGAGACTGAGTTAGAGGAGAGACCGCATCACTGAGAGACGCTTTCCATTGCTGTAACCTGAAACAACCGAGAAACTCTTCTTTGTAAAGCAGAACTGTGTCGAGTCTCCAAACTGAGAGAGAGATATTCCAAGAGGCAGTGAGCAAGATCCTTCTCAAGAAAAGCCTAACGTCTGTGTACTGGACCCACAAAGGAGATAGTTCTTCCTTGGGAAGAAGAGATCCTCATGCTTAGAATTAACTGTCCGTCGTCGTGAAACAGAGAGAAGAGGGACGAAATTCAGAGATTTGCCATCAC